>JAOEGS010015976.1:81234-93220 GCA_025447755.1 Corythornis vintsioides | reverse complement strand
CCTGCTGATTTATTTTTTCCAGAACATGAGTTTAATTCTAGATATCCTACCAGAACTATTTCTGAATCACCTGAACTATGATATCTATGAATCTATGAACTTCTGCACTGGCAGCTGCCTTCATACTCCTCACAGGTGAAGTTTTCCCAGACATCCCAAATGTTCCATGGTCTGCTGCTGTAGATGTTGAGATGTGAGCTAGGACTGTACTATAAATAGCTTTATCATGGTATAGCAGCAGTCCCTGGCCCTCCTAATTACTATCATGACCCCCTGTGTGAAGGACTGTACCCACACTGAACATTTTGCCCACTTTTCCAATAGAAGGATGTCTGTCATGCTTTCTAACTAGCTCTTTCTTTGGTTTGCAGGGCAAGTTCAAAGCTTTAATTCCACATCAGACCCAGAGGTACTTTTTTCCTTGAATGTTTAATGACACTCAAATTGAAAAGAAGAATTTTCTAACACTTTTTCAGGCCCACAGCATCTCTGTGGAGAGGCACCCCAGACCACCTCGAGTTAAGGAGACAGTTGCAACACAGAAACAAATGAGGGCCTTTCCTCCTGATCCCTACAGTGGGTTTCTAACCTGCTGAGGTTTTTTTTCACAACACACAGAAACACACATTAGATTGAATCATCCAAGCTGCTTCATCCACTGCTAACTTCTTCACCTCTCCTCAGTAGTCCCCAACCAAATCTTCCTGAGCTTTGCCTTTGACCCCAGCTTGAAACAACCATTGATTTTTTTTTCTCAGGCTACAGCTGCTCAGAAACTTCTCTGCACAAAGGCAGTTGTAATTGCAGACTTCTCCTCAAGGACAGATGATTTATAGACTTAAACTCTCCAGTCTCTCAATCGTGTGATCTAAGAGAGGATGAAGAACAGGCAGAGAGAGGACCTTCTGCAAAACGACTGCTCCCTGACCCAGTTACATTCATTCAAATGGATCCTATGCCCAACGTGGTAGATAGTTCCCTTTAACAAAAGAGGGCTGCTCACTTATCCAACCAGCACAATACCTTGATGCCTCCTGTCCATGTAGCTGTCTATTCCCTTTGCACCGGCTGGCTACTTGGAAACATCTCTCTGCTCAAATCTGCAGCAGTTTCCCCTGTAACGATTGCTGCTGGCTCACCACCCTTGGTCAAATGCCTCTGGCTGTGTTAGAACCTTGGATCCTGTATTCTGGAGTAATTTTCTGTCATTTCTTTTTTTATTTTTCTTAAGATGTAAAGTCCTCCTCTAGCAAAAAAAAAAAAAACACTCAAAAGAGAAATCGTGACTTCTATTAGTTTAATTTCAGGGGATGTGACAGGGATAATTCAAGCTGTTTTCAACTGCATTCCTCTGACAAAGCGCCTCCTTTAGGTAATCCAAATAATCAGCAGCATTTGCTTCAGGTGTCTTTCCAAAATAACTGACCCTAATAGCTGTTATTCCTACCACTTGGTTTCTTGGACATGAATGTAAACAGACAGTTCAGTGTAACCTAATAGCATTTATTCTTTTTCCTACCTGTTTGTTCGGAGTCCAGGTTTCACAAGGTCAAAATAATTTGAATGTTACCATCCTGTGGGAAAGTTAAAGTGACAGATTCTGCTGGGGGCATTCAGTAAGCCAGTTAAGCAAGGAGAGGGGACAGTTTTGTTTTAAAGCACTGGTAGATGAATTGCTATGCAATGGAAGCCTCTGTTGGCTCAGTGACAAACTGAATCAGCAGAGGGCTAGGGCTTGGCAGGGATACTGTGGCCCAGTGCTGCTGCACTTTGCTCTCCAAGGCTTATTTTAATGCTGCCAGTGGCAGAAGTGCATGGGAAGGTGCCCCGTCTGCATCAGAGACTAATCCTTTAAAAGTCAGAAGTGTAATATCTATTTCTGCATGTTGCTATCAGCTTTGTGCTCTCGTACTCCTATGCGAAAAGGTATTTCTACTTATAAAGGATGTTACAGTGTAAGTGTACTCCCATTTAATTCAAATAGGTGACTTACTGGTCAAACAAGAAGAGAATCATTTATTTTAGATTTTATCTTAGATGCTTTCCTGTTCAACTAACCACATTCTGACTACCAGAAATTCCTCCAGAGGATGCTAAGTAATTAAGACTTGCTTCTTATATTCTTCCATGACTAATTTTATTTGGGAATATTGCTTATTGCTTATTTTACAACTCCTGCTTTCTCTCATCAGGAAGGCAGGTGGCTGATCTTTACTGCTGGGCAAACTCTTCTCAAAGGTGAACTACTTTCAAATCCTCTGAAAGTAGAATTTCAGAATACATTTTATTTCCTCAATGTTAAATTTACTGAATCTGAATTTCATCAGATATCCAGTTTGGTATGGGGATTTTGATAGCAGGAGCTTCTGTTTTGCCATAAGTATTCCCTGATGGATATCTTTCCATCAGCTCCCTACTTCCCCACCACCTGATTTTTTTCAAGTAAACATTTCTATCCATTTTACCCTCTTCCTATAGCAGTTTTTTTCCCAAAGTTATTGTTTTATACTTCTTTATACTCCTCCCAGCTTTTTAGCTTCCTGCCCATAACACTATGAACGTGGCCAACAAAGAGAGCCTTTCCCTGAGTTATCTAAGGTCAATACAACAGTCACTGATTATTCCCCATTTAAGTGCCTTAAATTCAGTTGGACCAGTCCTTGCTTGACTGAGAACCATATCAGGGCAATATCCTTACCATAAAATCTGAAATCAGGTTTCATGTTGCAGCATAGAAAGGGAATAAGTGAAATGTGTCTAGCATCTAATATTTGAAGATAAAACTTAAATGGGTGCTTATTCTATGGGTCTGATAGGGTAATTGACTTGGAAATTAGTGTGATTAAACATGCAGAATCCTTTTGGACTGGGTGGAGATGCTCGATTCAGCAAATGAAAGACTTCAAATTTATGAACTGATGGAACACTTATCGTTTGGTAGATAACAGTGTACTTGGCAGACCTATAGGAAAAAATAGAAAATTATTTTGTACAGATATCTTCCTTTGTAATAAATTACAAAGGAATAAATTTGCATTACATTAAAAATGAATACATTTGCATTAAATTACAAGGGAATACATTTGAATTAAATTACAAAGGAATGCTAATTGTCACATTTTGATTACAAAGCTTGACTTGGATAAACTAACACATGAAATAACTTAAAATAGCTTTTCAGTCATTTCTTTGGTGAACTGAGCTTTGAGGCCTGCATAATTGAGTATGGAAAAGCTGAAAAGCTGATGCATAATTTGTTTTAACTAAGACAAGTTTCATAAATTTACAGAGCTGGTTTCTAGAAGATGCTGGGGTTGTTGTTTTTTGTTTGGTTTTGTTTTTTTTGGAGAAGCTTAAGAACACTGACACTAAATTCTGCTAAATGAACAAAGATATCTGACATTGACACGGTATTTTTGTAAGAAAATGTCTTTGATTATAATATTTTGGAGGCTTCTCAGCTTCAAATCTCTTATAAGCCAAGAAATTTCTGCTAACACTCTTTCAAAACACATTTTTAGCTGGGATCTTTGAATCTGTGAGTATTGTTGCTGGATTTACATTTTCAAAAGCTGTTCCGCTGATAGAAATGGACAGGAAAATTTAATATGCAATTATTGAGATATTAGGAGAGAATATAACAGTAGAGCAATAAAGGAAATCTTAATATTCAGGCTACTGAAATAAACAGGGAAATCTTAATGTTTAGTAAAATGGGCAGGAAGTCATAGTTTAGAAACAAGCAGGTAATATGTATTTTGGGTAACAGAAGGATAAGTCACAGCCTAATGGGAAAGGAAGAAAATAGTGATTCTTTACTATAAAACTTGGCATCTTTGTTAAATAATGTGCTTATACTTCTATAGCATAGCATTTCCTTTTACATTAATTTGAAAGCAGGACAGGATGGGGAATGAGGTTTCAGAAGAAAGGAAGAAAGGCTGTATAATGCCAATTTTAAGCAGAGGAAAAAGGGGGAAGTGGCTAATTACAGTCTTTTCAGTAGGAGGAAACAACTTGGAAGGGTCTTAGCCCTTTGGGAGAGACTGGGAAGGGAGGTAGCTGTCAGGAAGGCCTTACAGCTGAGTGATCCCAGCAGACAAAGAGCATCTGTCTGGCAATGAAAGGAGGTCACATTTAAAAGCAAGCTAGCTAGGGTAGAGAAAAAAAGTGATCCTAATCTCTTAGATATGTTAAACCTGTTGTAAATAGCATTTATGATTGGTTTGTTTGGGGGTGGGGGTCTCTAGAGCATGGTAACCTAGGTCTCTTTAAACATGACCTATTTTCCTCATCTGGGCAAAGACAAAAATGGAATTTTTTTTTTTTCCCCCAAACAGCAACAAATAAACCCCCTGTTAGGCAAACTGCTAATTTATTTGGGAAACAGATATGTTCTGAACGGATTTCAGTCAAGCTTTTTAGTAACATAATATTAATAAAATTAATTAAATTATTAGTAATAATAGTAATTAAAGATGAAATATTTAAAAACATGGTCAGGGTGCTGATCTGAGGGGGGAGTTCTGCAGGCCAGTTGGGAACACATCTCAGAGCCAGTAATTGAGCCTTGACCCAGTATACTTCACACCTGGAAGAAAGTTCTCCTGTTTGGGGCATTGGAGAGAGCTTTACTGGGGGGCTACTGAACACCACAACTTAGGATGGGGAGCCTACTACCAATCCACTACCCTTCTGCAGAGGCTTTCTTCAAAAGCTGCAAAGTATTTTAGCTTGCACCACACGGCAAGGAAATAAATTTCCTACTAGTTAACTCAGGTGCAGGGAAGTTATGCAAAATATTTTGCCACCCTTGCTCAGGTTGGTGTTTGCTCACTCACATGTCTTACCCATAGCAGCCAGTGGGACTACTTATGTGTTTTAAATGCTCATTAACATGAGTAAGGATGATGCTACCCAGCCCAAAAGCCTGGTACACAAGGTTATATGGGAAGTATGTGGTAAAGCTGGCAGTAGTCTCCTGATTCTAGCACCTCTGCTGACCAAATAGGCAAAAGGTCAATAGTATTAAAATGCCAAATAATTTACTATGGTAAAATCTAATTGCAAGATTTAACACATGAATGAAAGAGCAGGAAAAAGGGACCCATGGACAAAGAATACCCAAAATTGTAGACCCTCTATAGGGAGTCAAAATTCAATCTGCATACTCCTCTCTGCGACACAGGTGGTTTTACTGGATGGATGACCTGGTTGCACAAACCATTCTGTGCTATCCAACAGCCACAGCAAGACTTTTAGGTGCAGATGTCAAGGGACCAGAGGAAAAGAAATCAGATATTTGCTGGATTAAATGAGTTAAAATGTAGATGGATGGAGTCTATCCCTGAATATAAATTCTTGGTTCTGAGCTGATCACTAACCAGAGCTAGGAAGTAAGCATAGCCTAACACACAGTACAAATCATGTAATATTTTTCGACAATATTAGATTTATATATTTCCCAAACAAAAAAATTCCAGATAGGTGCTAACAGCACCTGTCTGGTCTCAAAAATGTAACAGAGCTTTGCTTTTCAATCTTGACAAATCATCATTTAATCCTAATGGTAGAGCACACAGCTAAGGCTCAACTTTTATGTTGTTGACCCCCTGCCTTTCTGCTATTTAGAAAGGCCCTTGATCTATGCCTGTGAGCTTGTTGTTTGAGGTCACTTGAGTCACCTGAAGGCTCACACCCTGAAAAACACTGAGTGATTCATCAACTGCAACCTGGAAAGGCTGAATTCCGAAGTCATGAGTTTGTTGCTATTTCATCACATGCTTTGCTCTGGAGTGTTGGCAACTTCCTTTTCTCAGCTCTTTATGACGGGCCAGCAGGCATTTAACTGACTCTCTGCTAGTCATTATTTACACACCTTCCAAAGATAAGGGTGCATCTTGTGTGTACACTAATATACACATGTGTTTTAATAACTTGCTAGCCAAATTTCTTTGCAAAGTGAATCACTCCTCTGCCAAATCATTCCTCCACTGCTGTCAGCCAATACTGCTTACTCAGGCTATTCAGATGAAATAGTCACAAGTAAGGACAGTGTGATAAGAGAGTCAGGAGAAGCTTGAAAAACATAGTGACCAGATTGTGTCTCTTAGAGGCAATCTCTGCTGGAGCAAGGCAAGTGTGCAGATCTGGTGTCCCTACAGTTTTTATTGTTGATCTTAATCTATAAAGCAGTATCAGCTGTCCCCAATTTTTTTTTTTCCTCTAAGATCCTTGTACTCTTATCCCTACAAAAAGACCTGCTGAGGAAAATGACCCGATAAACATAAGCAAACCTAGAAGTGACTCCATATAAGTTGCCTGTGTGGAGTATCTGACTTTTCCACAATAATATAAACTCTCCAAATACACCCAAAGTTTCATTTTCAAATAAAATCAGCTTATATGTAGGCATCAAATGGAAAACTTTTCAAAAGAATTTTGCACTCAGTCCATAGAAATCTCAGAAAAGCTAGCCCTAGGTAGCTGCTATGACACCCATCACTAATACTTCGGAGGAAGCAGCTGTTATTATACACAATAGGAATTTATATAATTTAGATCACAATTAGATTTACATCGAGAGGAATACAGTTAACATAGTTTCTTTGGCCAGAGTCAACATGGTTTTTTCTCTAAAATCATATAGCAGCTATCAAGGTTTCATCCAACAGTAGCAATGAGAATATAAATCAACACAACTGAATTTTGAATTTCACCCTAATGACCTACATACCTTTAATTGTCCCTTCACTGCTGTATCTGTACACATCTGTTTCAAACTGGTTTTATGCATAATTACAAACTAATTTTCAAAAAGACCTTCAAACAGCTTCCCAATTACCTTTGTGTATTTAAGTATCTCAGAATCACTCTGACTAGCAAACTACATATTTAGATCCAAACAGGAGCAAAATTCAGGAAGTCTGCTAAAATATTTCTTTTTCACAAGCCAGTGAAGGAAATTCAGTGTCATACACATCCTGAGAAGATGGATGTTATCCGGCAATTAAAAGACCTCTATTCTACAAAAAAAGGCATTTCCCTTTCCTGACTTCTCCCCTCATCAGAACTATATTGCTTACTTGCGGAAAACGAATAGAGGGATAGGGTTATTTTTTTAACAATGTCGTGTCAAATGTAGGCAAATCTCCTTGTCTGCCTTAGGGTGATATGTCAAAGGGATCAGGAACATACTCTTATCACCATATTGTTACAGAGATGGCAAAACACACTGTGGAGACAAATGGATTCAGTCTGAGGCAAATTTTATTTTGCCATCCTCTGGAACAGTTGAGGAAATTCCCTTGCACTGTGTGAAATGGAACAGCTCACCTTTTGCCCAAAATGCATTGCAGAAATAGGAGCTGCAGTACAGAACTATCTCCTCTTGTTTCCTTAGAGAGCTGTGGAACTACTTCATGCTGGATTCAAGAGCAATCCTTGTTGCTGTCTCCCTAATGTTTCTGTCTAATATAAATCATTTAAAAACATACATGGGCACTAACACAACATTTCATATAACTTTGATTTGCTGTACTCTTCTCTGTATCCAAAGCTTCTCAGTAGAGATTGAATTTCCTGAAAACTAGTTCCTAAATGCAAATTTTTATCTTGTCACAATGCATCATATCTAGTTGTAGGATCAGCCCATTGAATGCTATATGGAATCCCATCAGGTCACCTGCCCAAGATTCAGCAGATCAGAGTAGTTTAAGCAGCTTGACATTCTGAAAACATATTATTAAGACTGCACTTTGTGTTATTTGTGAAAGAAGTTATATCTTTTTTTGATATAAATCTTACCACAACTGCAACCACTCACTATATCTGCTAGAGTTGTTGCAATTACTAAACGAATTTTTAGAAGCCAATGATTATGATTATTGATATGCTAAGCAATTGAACCATACACCTTAAAAATTAGATTTTCTTTTCAGCTGAAGAATTGAGCATGTTTCTTTGCTTGATAGAATGCATTAAAGTATATATGAAACCAGAATAATTCTAAGAATGGTATCCTATGTTCTAGGAAGCACCTTCAGCTCTTCCCAAAACTGTACACTCCTGTTGATACTGACACTAATTGCTCTGAATTGAAGTATACCAGTGATCATATTTTGTGTTTGGAATGACATAATTATTCCTGTCTTGACTTATCTTCTAGCTGCATTCTTAGATTTCCTCAGATTTTATACTGCTATGCACTTAAAAAGTTTTGGAGAGCCATTTTCCTGTGATTCTGTAGAGTACAGATTATAGTGAAAACACTACAAATAAACCTATATAAGGTCTGAAAAAAAATTCAGCTGCACAGAAGGCCAGCTGGAAAGAAGAAGCTGAGTTACAAGAAAAGCAGCTGTATCTGATCTTGAGATGGATGGTCAAGGGGGACAGAAATTTCCATCTTGGATACAAGGAAACAAAATTATTTTGGATAGACGTTAGATATTATATTGCCTGAACATTAGAGTCCCTTTAAATAGATACTGAAAGTATCAGTATAACAGATAATAGATACTGACACATTTAAACACATCCTAAAAATGGTAACAGTTTACTGGTTTTGCTTAATCAAAATGGTTCATATTTGGTTTAGATGTCCAGCAATTGATGTTTTTAATCAGATGCATGCAGCTGGATCTGACTTGTTTCAGACCAACATTTTCCATTTGCTGCACATTAGTCACTTTTGGGAAAGATCAGCTTTCTGGGACTTGAGACCATTTGTTCCAGGGTCATCTTTTACTGACATCAGGTCTGTTTAGACAGAGGCTTTTTGACACAAATATTGCGTAAAGCATAAATATAGCACTACACCCTCCATGAATGACAGAACTGGATTCTTCTGCTAAACAAAGCCAGGAAACAGTCAAAAGTATTTTGGAAGAAAAAGGACAAAGGAGTAACCTTTTAGTTACCTCATACTGTCAGGGCCAAGAATGCAAGCAACCTAGCTTTATTTAATTCAAGTATCATACTTTCATCTGACAAGTTCACTAGATGTAAACAAGTTGTACAGTAAAAATAAAAAGTTTTAAATTTTTATCTGCATATCAAATGACACTAAGAAAATAAGTTCCAATATTACTATTCACCACATTTTAAGGTCTATTGCTCTTTCCAGGAGCAACTCCCTCACTGAGAGGATGGATTTCAGTTGTACAAGCTCCAATCTGGACTGAAGTCTGGCATCAAACCATCTGGATTCATAACATTAATAATACTGATCAAAAGTATGCAGTGCTTTCAGAAGTGCTATTTTCATCCATCGAGTTAACACTGTAACACATTTTCATCTCCTTGTCCTGTTACAAGGGGTTGCCAAGGAGAGTGCTCAAAACACAGAAGTAAAGATTTTGTTATCTTATGAGTTGTCCCATCCTCAGACCTCTCCAAATTACAGAGGTTAAAAGGAGCACCACAGCGTGCTTCTCTACCAGCTTCTTGCAGGTGCACACAAATCCTCTCCCTCTTTCCCCAGGTATGAAGCCCTCTGGGGGTCCTGGGGAAGGCTGGTATGGCATGGCAAGCCCATGGTGGTCCTCTCCTGCCCAGCTGTGCCAACCTTGAGGCCACACTCCTCCATGCAGCACAAAGCAGCTGCAGTGAAAGAGAGGATTTGACTCTGCAATTAATGGCAGAAGCACACACTAAACTCCTCAGAGCACCAGGCACAGACAGACGAGGTTGTGTTCACTTGCACACAAACAAGTATTTATTCAGTCCTCTGCAGACTGTCTTTTGCAGGCGCCCGCCTCTCAGCTTCCCGTCTCCTCATGCAGGGGAGCAAACACAGGAGCAGAAGCCAAGGACTCCTAAGCTTCAGTTCCACTGCTGGTATTGACTCATTGTTTGGCCATACTTCATCAATTAACATCTCTGCCTTTAGTTCCCTCACAAAGAAGCTGGATGTGACTCGGCAAGACAGATCTCCCTAGGAAAGAAATGGGGGTTGCTTTGGAGAGCAGAAGCAGCTGCGGCCAGCCCTCAACAGAGACAGAGCAAAGTGCAAGGGGCAGAGTCAGAATGTGACCTGTCCTATACCACTCCTAGTATTTAACCTTGGAAAATCATTTTCCTGAGCTAGAGTAGTAGAGCTCCCTGTAGCTGGCATAATGGAGACACCGAGCGATTCTCTCTCTCCTTTTTGTAACAAAGGAAATCATGGCTTGATTACCAACCGTACGACCCCCCCAGTACGTAGTGGGGGCTGGTTGCCACATGCCCCTTGGAAAAGGAGTTCACAGGCAAGGCTGCAGGTAGGACCACTAGGCAAAACTTTGGACACCCAAAGGTATTTGAAGCAAAGGGTCTGCTGTGCCTCAGAAAACACCTGAGTGGCCAGGGACCTTGTAGACACCCGCTATCACACCAACAAACCTATGGCATGAGAGAGGAGAAGCAGTGCTGCCCAAGCGACAAACCAATACAGAATGAATAGTTTGAGTCAGTTATGGCCTGGAGAATTTCCTCTTCCTAGCTAAATTTAATGGTAATATTTATCTTCTGTGACATTTGGTAAGTGTTCACTGCAGCATGTGTCCCACACATAATATGACTAGCAGGATAATGCCAACGTTTTATTATTATTAATGGCAATGAAGATTTGGGGTAGTTCTGGTTTTAGTTTCTAGAATTTTAAATTCTGATATGGTAGCATTTCTTCCTCAGTCACAAAAAAATCAAGGCTAGTGGTTGTCATTTAGCATTTGGCTGTAGGAATTGAAGATTAGCAGAGCAACCCAATGGCTTTTGACAAAAGCATGAAAGCTGGCAACACAAGAGTCTGCCAACACAGGCACTTGCCAGCTTTAACAGATAGAAGAGATAGGAAAATATTTCAAAGAGCTAGTGAAGAAGCTGAAATGGTCTTTAACTGAGGAGGGTCTTTCTACATTAGCCAGGATGAAGGTGGAAGAGGGAGCCATGTAGCTCTGGCCAACACAGCTACACTAAGCAGAGCCTGAATACCTGCCAGGGCACCAGCTGGCTGGCTGCTCTAAAATTCCTATTGCTCTTGAAGTGATGCAGCAATGAAGAGCCCTGCAAGGGTGGAAATCGGAACCTGGGCATGTGTGTGCCCTACATATCCTCCCCTCACAGGGCACCATCTGTGGACAGATGCAATGATAGGCTCCTATGATATGATATGAATCTATCCAAAAGGCAAGGGACTGCACTGGGGGATTGCTCTGGGGAGAAAATGCAGTGGTGTGGGCCAGGAACAGAAGACTTGTCTTTTTTTTTTCTTTCATCCCCAGAAGAGATCAAGCAGAATTGAGAAGCAGAAACTCAATCCAGTATATTAGTCAAACTAGTTGGTCTTTAAAGGCATACTTCAACTTCCTGCTCTAACATGCCTTTAACTAGACACTCCACAAAGGAATTTAAATACCAGCCACCTATTTGTGTGCCTGCAATCCCACCAAAATCACCAAAGGTGCCTACCATCTTTGCAGAGCGGGTCTTTACTCGCTGGGTGTGACTGGGCTGTCAGAAAAGTGAAAGCACAGGTAGGCCACCCTCAAGACTTGAAGAGAGGTGATGGAAGAGCCCATCCATACCTAGCATGGGGCCACAGGAAAGCTGAGCATGGCTAAGGTGAAGTGTGCTACCAACCAGAGAGCCAGCACATATCCTGGGCTAATTGCAATAAAAATGCAAGCTGTTGAACCATGACAATGACAGGAACTGTACCAGCACATCAGACAAAAGTACCATTCCCAATCTGATAGCTGAATATCCCAAGGCAGCTGCAGCTCAGGGTGTTGAAACAGGGGAAAGCTCCTACACAAAAGCATAGAGTCTTTTACTAGATCTTGTAAAGTCCCAGGTTCTTCCACTCCTGGGGACTGGAAGAAGGGACATGTTACACTCATTTTTAAAAAGGGTAGAAAGGAGGACCATGAAAACTATCACCCTGTCAGCCTCACCTCTGTGCCTGGGAAGATCATGGAGCAGATTCTCCTAGAGAGTCTAACAG
>JAOEGS010015976.1:54706-74913 GCA_025447755.1 Corythornis vintsioides | reverse complement strand
GCGGGTCTTAAGTGTCTCCAGAGATGGAGACTCCACAACCCCCCTGGGCAGCCCCTTCCAGAGCTCTGGCACCCTCAATTTGTGTGCTCAGAGGAGGAACTGCTGCCACACTGACAGCTGAGCACCAGGATATTGCACTCCAGAACAGGTGGGCTCAGCAGTCACTGCAGTGTTACTGGGGAGCACTTGGTGTTCCCCATGTCTGAGAAGGAAGCCTGAGGGACTAACTGAACATTGTATACCCACAAATGCTTTATAACTGGTAGGTGGCTTGAAATTCCATATTATGTTACATTTCCTTACTTATTTGCTGTGGTTGTGGTTTTATTTGGGGTGAAAGCATAGGAACTGCTGCTTGTAAGGTCCTTTCCCCAGAACTATCTGGAGGCAGCTGCTGGAGGGCAGACTATGTGTGTGTGCTGCACTAACATAACTAACATGTTAGCAGACTCATTATAACCAAACAATTTCAGCACATCATAAAGTATAGATCCATGTACAAATAACCTCTTTACCCAGGCTTAAACCAGATACTAGCTCATCCCTGTTGAAATGCATGTTCCTCCTTTTCACCCCCCTCCCTCCCCATCAGACCTCCATTTCTGAATGAGATGAAGACATGACACTCATGGTATACACAGAATGAGATACTCAGTGGGAGGTCAGACTATGGCACAAATACCTCCCAGAAGTCTTAGTTTTCCATAGAACAGGAAACTACCAGGACCATGTACACAATCCATCTAGCTTTACAGCCTTTCTGAGAGCACTTTAGCTGAGACTGACAGAGATGCACCCAAGTAATAGCTTTTCTGTCACTGTGCAGTGTTGCCTAATGTAAGATTAACACTGCCAGCAGACTCTTATGAGTGTCTGGAAAATGAAGCTCTCCACACTGTCTTTTCATATCAAGGAATGGGAATCTGTGTTGTATTCAAACTTCATCACAACTGCATGCAGAAGAAAGTATTTTCTTCCAAAGAATCACGTTCTTTTGTGAATTTTGGATGAGCTGTCATAAATAGACTGTCCCAATGCATCCACTTAAAAAGTTATTTAAAATTTACATCACCTTCCCTAATGCTTTCAAGTAGGGCAGTAGGATGCACATACTTGTTCAGCTTTTCTTCATTTCTATTGCATCTTAGGAAAACAAAAATCGAAAATCAAATAACATTCAGCAATATGTTCTGAATGTTCTGTAAGATGTTCCATTAAAGACCTTTCCAAGCAGAATGAATCAAGCCTCACAAGCCTCTCTAAACAACTACAGCTATTCCTTTTTACAGAACAGCCCCAAGTGTCCCATGGAAACATTGAAGACAGTGGCTCAAGCAAGTAGAGTTGTCTGGGTAGTTCTTCTGTAAAAGATTTAGGGCTTAGTCTCAGATTTAACTTTCCACAGGTCTTGCAGCTTAAGGAGTGTTTCTGGTCCAGCAAGACCTGGGAGAAGGGAAATGAGCACAGCCAGAGAGCTAGAGTCCCAACAGAGTGAACCAGCAGGGTATTTAGCCCAGTGAGGATAATGCAGCTGACACTGCTGAGAAAAGCACTGTCTGCCCAGTGTGCTCCAAACAGGCTAATGGGAACAAGCTACCTTGTGGAGACACTAAGAAAATATGTGTAATAGGCTACTGAAGCAACAGAAGGTGTGAGCCTGGAGAGGACATGAAGTCTCCCTCATTACACACAGTTTAAGCAAAAATCGTTGAGGTGCTAGAGACAGCCATTTATTTGTATGTTAGAACACTAATGTTTGGCAAAGATGGGTTAAGATGCATTCAGGGTCCCTCCCAGCAACACTTCATAGTGACTATTTTCTGAATTTACATGTTTTGCTTTCTGTGAAATACAATCTACTGCAGTACTTATACCAGTTTAAATGGGCTACAGACCTCTAATATAGTTTCCTCACAGAGATAACAGAGGCAAGGAACAAAAAAACAAACCAACAAAACACCCTTACAAAATATAATTCACTTCCTTCTAGTGCTAAACTTTCCCCAGAGCCTAGGACATGGGTTAAATTAGAACAAATTACCCCAATTTTGAGACTGGAAGGCTTCAAGCAGAAAAAGCCAGCTAGTTTCCTGAGAAATACAAAAGCCACTCACTTTTTTGGAAATTATAAAAGATAAACAAAAACTCCAAATTCCAGAATTTACTGAGGGCAACATTAAAACATCAAGCAAGAGATTATAGTAAAATGGAATCTGTTTGCCAGCTCATGCACACATCTAACTCTCATCACTGCAGAGTACTGATTATACACTTCAAGAAGGGAACTTGGCATCGATGTAAAACTTTTAACTTAATTGTTCTTGTAAAACATCAACCTGAGGCAACAGTGATTTAAAGCTTGGCAGATACTGCAACAGAGAGGTTACAATACCTGCTACATCTGACAGGTAAAACTATCAACTGCTTAGCCAGTTTAGCAGTATTACAGATGGGTGACAAAGGACTTTCAGAAGACAAAATTTGCAGACAAAATTTTATTGCTTGAAAGTGAGGTCCTTGTTTTCCCTTCACAGGAATGATTACAAAATCTTACCTATATACCTAAGTAGCTGCAGTATCCCAGCAACAACAAAAACATTTTGAGAATTTTGTGGGGTTTTTTCTCCCTCCCCCCAGCCCCATTCATACTCAATTATTGCAATATAGTCAAAATATATTTTTATGGACATTATACTTGCCAATATGGGACACTTCTATAAGAAAAGAATGCTCCTCTGGGAGGAATTACAGTCCTTTTGCAGTGTCCTCCTGTTGTAAAAACTCTTCATTTTGTAGAAGCATCTGTTACATAACTGTCTAGATCAGATCCCGAAAAAGCTTCTTTTTTTTCCCTTAATTGATAAATATATTAATTTCTAGATAAATAATATTCCAAGAACAAGGTCTATCACAATGTGAAGACATAGAGACTACAGTCATGCACAAGTGTCCTGTGGCTTCTCTACACAGTGTTTTTTCATCAGTTTAACAAAAACCTGCAGGAGAAGCTTGCCATATTGTTCAAAGTGGGCACAATTATTGCCTGGAAACTTTCATTTTCAAGAAGACAGTGGCTATGAATTATACTTCAGTAAGTAAACATTTACTTAAAGAAATGGAAGAGCATGCATATTAAGATGATCTGATGAGCAATATATTTGTTTACAACGCTGATACCTGCTGGAGATACATATTTTCACAGGAAAAGAGCTACTAAATCTTCTGCAGGACTGAACTAGCACATCATTGAACTCAACTGCACTAAAACAAGCAGCTAGTCTAAAGCAAACAAAAAACCCCACAACAAACAACATTTGTTTTTATAATCCAGGAAGTTTTAAATGCTCCAGTGTAACAGCACAATTGAGTTGTTACTATTCCTGCTGCCTTCTAGATCTGGGTGCATAATCCTACATCCCTGATAATACTGAACAGAAAATGATGAACATTCAACAATGTTGAAAGAGAAAAAAAATTACAATGGATTTCCTCTAATATTGGGTGAATCATGTTCCTTTTTGTATGCTCCTGTTCACTCAAGCATTAAGTATTTTCTGAATTATAGAACACATAACCTGGCTTGATCCCTTCTGGAAAGACAGGTATTAAATCATTTATAGGTTGAGTTGTCCACCAAGCCACTTACACAAAGTAATCTGCTATCTTGAAGCTTTCAGCAGGCTTTCAAACAAGCTCAAGGAATTGCCTCTGATAAAACACAGAAACACTGGGGAGATGCAGAAGTGCATTGAAAGAAACTCTATTCTAAGGCATATTTTCTTTGAACAGGAAAACAGTCAGATATTAGTCAGCATTAGATGTATGGGGCTGAAAGCCCATGCTATACTGGACTTGCATGTAAAGAAAAACAAAGCACAAAGCAAAATGGCATGGTTTAGAAGGTTTTCTAAGGAAAAACAGACTTAGGCAATATGAGTCTTGGGAAGGAAAATGATAGCCCAAGGCCTTCAGGTGAAGAGGTGCCAATATACTCTTCCATAGCACCTAGCTCAGACTCAAAACTGGTATGTTTCCAATTTAGGAAGAGTAGTGGTGGTGACAAATGATATTAAATTGTAAGCAACAAAGGTGAATGTGGCCAGAAAAAAAATGATTACTTAGAGTCCAGAAATGTAGAGCAGAGGCCCAATGGAAGGCTACAGACCTCACCATCTTCTGATTTAAAAACTGAAACTCTGCAATATTGTTATACTGAAACCCTGTTTATCAGTGATTCTCCCCTCCAGAGAGTTGCAACTAGAAATCAAAAGCAGAACACTGACAAGTGTTCTTTCAGGAGAAACTTCCCATCTTCAGCACAACAAAATCAGAAAAACAAAGCAGGAAAGACAAACATCCAGAATCAGTCATTGGCACTTAGAAGAAAAAATGGAAGTAGAAATTGTAGAGGTGCCTATTTAATTGAAGTGACAGAGAACAAACCTAAAACATTTCCTGCTCCTCATTTGGGGCAGAACTGCAACTGCTTGCATTGTTCATTAGAAAAAGATTTACCATTGAATATAATGAAGCATCACACTGTCTATATCAGCATGGACAGACAGAAAAAACACCTCAGATCTACACCATGATACTGTCCTGGGACAGCACCCAGCTCTATGAAGTCAGCAGAGCACCTTGGTGAGATGTCAGATCTGGAGAGTTGTTATATTGTTGATTTGGGTTATACATTATCTGATACAGTAGACACAGAATGCTGAAAAAAAAAAGTCATACTTTCTACACTCAATAATAGTAGACTAAAGGGTTAGAACAGTACTATAATGGCTCCTCTCCCTTGGCTCACTTAATTTCAAAAGTCTATATATCTCAAGAATACTGTGAACACAGTATTTGCCATTTATGTACCCTGAAAAGGTAAGATCAAAATAAATGCAAATCCTTTAATTAACTTGGGCTGCCTGCACTGGATCAGAGATTTTTGCCTTCTGAGCAGTATATTTCTGTTGGAAACTCTATGTCTTATCTAAACTTACCAGCATTCTACAGACAAACATTCAAAATTCTACTTTCACACAAATACACACATATGGTTATACTTCTAAATTACTTGCACATTGTAAAATTAATCTTAATAACTACTGATTTCACACTGCATGTTCTTTTGTTAGTACTCAAACATTTGTTATATAGAACTGCCTAATTACAACCCTGGAGAATGATATGAAAAGCTTTCACTTTTTTTGAGTGCTACTATCTTAAACTTTATGGATTCTGTAAAAGGAAAGAGCAAGCAAGATTTTCTGGCTCATACTTACCAGTTCACTTCAGGGCAATGGTCAGACCAAATCACCAGTCAGCATGAGGTGTGTGGATGAGCAGCATGCAAGGCTTCAGATGGAAAGGATAACCTGTTGGTTACTGTGGGAGTGGGCTCACAAGTCCTACAGGCTACAAAACCACTAAGTAGGAAAGCAGAAATCATTAGTCTCAGGTATGGTTGGGTCTCTGGGTGGGGAAAGGGAGAAAATAGGTTTTGGTATAGAAGAAGAGCCTTTTATTTTTTTTTTCTTTTCTTTCTATAAGAAATAAGCAAAAGCCAGCTTCAGAAAAAGCAAGAGAAAAAATTACTTCTGTTTTGAGACCAATTATTTACAATGTGTTTAATACAGAATGCTCAGTATCAACAAATGTTTACAATGCAGATGTCCAAGCACTAGTAGGATGAATAGCATGCTGGATCAACACCTAATATCTAGAATAAGTAATAACAAGTTGTAATTTTTAGGCCTGTATGCAACCTTTGTTTGCACACAGTCATCATGAATCATGTAATGGGTTCCCTGTAGCATCCCCACTCTTATTTTCCAAATAATGTATGTATGCAATGCATCTGTCACTGTACTTGTGCAATTAACAACTTCTGTGTCTGTCAGTGGAAAGACATTAAAGAGTTAGAGGCTACCTCTCTAAACTTACCTTGCTTGACATTCCCCCTAACACTAGTGGCCACAGACAAGCATCACTCTGTATGAATATGAATTATTCACTTGATAAAAATCCAACATACTACACTGTGTTTGTTTTCTCTAATGTAAATTATGTTCTTTCCTTACAGTGAGAGAAATGCTATCTTTAAGACACTTTATGTGTACATTCTAACCAGTGCTGGGCTCCTTAATTATCCTTGAGAAATGCATTAGTAAGGTTCTGTAGGATCCTATTGTCATTATAGACAGTGGAAACATGCAGGACAAAGAAATGCAAACACTGGTCTCAAAATATGAATCCATTCCCTCAGGCATCAGGATCACTAATGATTATCTCAAAAATGTAAGATCAGAGCAACTGACTCTTGAGTGGATAGGAGAGTAACAAAACTGCCATAATTCAGAAGCAACTTCAATAGCCAACACATACTTCAATCCCGTTAATGGATTTGCATACATTTCAATAAAGCCTTACTGTCTCTTTATCATAATTAAGGTTCATGAACTAATTAAACTGATATGTACAAGAAATCAGGCCATATGATTTCTAACAGGCTGCCAGAGTGAGGGGGTAGCTTATGGAGATAGTTACTGAAAGCACATCCCTGAACTGTGTTAGTCTTGCATTTGACACAATTCCAGGAGCATTTCTAGGCACACTGTTAATGGCTTTCTCATGGAAGAATTATTTCATACATTTTAAAGAAACATGTCCTATAAATTCACAACAGCTAATTTTTGGCAGATTGCTAGGTATTTTGATATTTTTTCTTCTTAAAAAAAGAATACAGCTTCGGCATTATGAACCAGAGGAACAATGCAAGATTGTTGGGAAATCTCTCTGTGGTTGTATCTACTTTCACAAGTAGGAAGCTTAATATGCAAAGACTGCTGTAGCAAGACATTTGGTTTTGATGACTTGATGTCCACACTGTATGTGTTTTAATGATAAAAACTCTGGACCAGCTCCAGTCCAGTCTTGGTAGCATTTAGATTGCATTAGGCACTGGAACCTACCTTGTGGTTTATTTTTTTTATTTAAAAGAAATCTAGTTTGTATTACAAGACTTATCCAAATTATAAGCTGAAGTGCTAAGCAGACATAGCAGGAAAATTAATTTCAAAACATCATTAAAATACTAACGTGGATGCATATGGAATCAAAAACCAGAAGAAAATCAGTCTCAGGCATTTAGTCAAGAAGTTCTGGATGTAAGTCTGCTCACACCCTCCTCACCCTTATATACCTTCCTCATGACATATTTTAACCTTTTCATGCAATTTTTTTCCTTTTCACTCTGTTTTCCTTATGCAACTGTATGGCCAGTGTCTGTCTGTCTACCCCTAAAGAACAATGTATTTTAATTGCATTATATAAGAAGGTAGGAGTCTTGAAAATACAAAAATCTTGTGTTTTTAATGAAAACAAACAACTGAGGAACTCCTTATGTTCCTGTGTACCTCTCATGCCCTCCAGAAAAACTTCCTGGTGTGCTCAATGACAGGATTAATTTCAAGAGCATCCCCACGTGAAGGAGCTTTAGAACACCAAGCTTGTTTTGTTGCAGAATGAGGGTTTCTTGGGAGCCACATTTACTGAATAATTAAAAAAAGAACAAGGTATGATGTGTTAGAGAGTATTGATTTAGGGATAGAAGAGGATTTTAATCTTTGAGATGAGTAAAGAAAATATTCAAGAGTAAGTCAAGAATTTTAGAAACATCTTCTAATCATGTAATTACAGAATAAAGCATTTAACCTTGTTTTCTTCAGCTCTAACTATAATAAAATATAAACATTATACATAAGAAAAAAAAACAATAGGACTTTAAGATTTTTTTTAATACTTCAGCAGAGATGAAAAATAATACAGGTAATAAAATAAATACTAAATCCATAAACCTACAATTTATTTCAAGATTAAACATAACTTTGTGTTCCAAAACGTTTTTCAATTGAAATTTTTCAGAATCTGTGGAAACTTTTCAGAGCCTTACTTCTCCTTTCAATTTAGAATGAAAACCAAATATACAAAAATATTAGATGTTTTCTGCATGCTAGAAACGTAGTTGGTTAGTCAGTACTACTGAGCATGCTTTTAATTTTCTGTGACCTACCTAGAAGGATAAACAAAAGAAACCTTGTCTAGCTGTGGTTTCTGCCAGGATCTCTGCCCTTCCTAGTCCAGCCAATAACTACAATCAAGTGCTGCACTACAACAAGGCACGTAGCAGGGCAGACAAATTAGAAACCCTAGCATCAATTTTCTACTTATTTCAACAGAGTTGTGGTTCCCCTGCAAACCCATGCAATATCTACATGTGCTTTTACTGAAGCTAATTCAATAGCTTTTACTTTAACTGAGAAATGAGAGGAGCTCAAGAAAGGCTGCAAGAGTTCTCCTCACATCACAGACCACTCAGCTAAGGTGATCCCTTCATGGCCTTTCTATAACTACACCCAGATACACACATGTAAGTCCCAGCAGCTGTTACCAGCTCTAGAGTTGGGGAGACTGAAATTATAGGGAGGTTAAATGTAGTTTTGTTCTTCCAGGTTTACAGAAGGGACAATGTAGCTGAAGGTGGGAAGGTCATAAAATACCTCAAGGTAACACTGGCATTGATGTTTTCCCAGTGGAACTGACTTTCAGCACATGCTGTAAATATCTTCCTATGGGGCAGACTTTTTTTAGCTTGTAAACCACAAAGTTTATCCAGCCTGTAGTCTTACTTAATTCCTGTTTGCACACTAGTCACAGAAAGTCTGACTGAATTCCAGGTTTAATGTCCTATTTGTGAGACTACTGATAAGGAAACAATTTTTACTTAAATATGAGCAAATTTAAAGAAGGCATCAATAAGAAACACAGAAGCACAGTACACTGTTCATTTTCCCAATGCAGTGGCTCTTCTAGTATGGGAATGTAGAATGTTAAAATGATTATCAGTATGGGAATGCAAAATGCTAAAGCAATTACTGTTTTTAGCATGGTCAATGTCTGAAGCTTCCCATCACAGAATCACAGACTGTCTTTGGCTGGCAGAGCCCTTCAAGATCATCCAGTCCAACCTTCAACCCAACACTGCAAGCTCACCACTAAATCAGGTCCCTGAGCACCAGGTCCACAGGCTGTTTAAATGCCCCAGGAATGGTGACTCCAGCACTGCCCTGGACAGACCATTCCAATGTTTGATAACCCTGTTGGTGAAGAAATGTTTCCCAATACCCAGCCTAACTCTCCCCTGGCACAGCTTGCAGCCACTCCCTCTGTCCTACCACACATCACCTCACTCCAACCTCCTTTCAGGTAGATGTAGAGTGATAATGTCTCCCCTATTCCCCTGATTAAACCACCCCAACGTCAATGGGACAAATATTTCACCTGTTTTTGAATTTACAGATGTATTTTCAAAACTTAAGTAGAAAAATATATTTGAGAATATTGGGGGAGAGGCGTGCGAGGAAAGATCAACTTCTTGCATTTTTCTAGTCATCTTCCTACAGATGATTTCTCTCAAAAGTCTGACCTTTTCATTTTTTCCACAATGATTTTTAAGAAATTTCTCACCAAAATATTTAAATATCACTAAGCAACCTTTTTTTTTGTGTTTGATTAACATTAACAGCCATTGTCTTTTCCCCTCCCCCCCAGCTATTTTGTTTATACCCTCTCCATCTCCTTCCACATCTTACAGATAATTCCACTTTTCCTCCGTGTCACCTGCTAATCTTCTCCGTTACATTTTCACTTAGTCTTCTCTCTTTTATCTTATTCTTGTCTTCTCTAACCTACTGTAGAAACACCTTCCTATTTTCTCTCATCGTAACATCCAAAAGTTGTTCTCCTCACCATTCTGCATTGTTAGTGTGGCACTTCCAAATTCTATAGCTGGATGTTAAGAGATAGTTGCCTTCTGGTGATGGAACAGAATTGCTGCATCAATTCCGAATTAATCTAGATTTGTATAGTTTTAAATAGCTCACTTAATCCCTACAGTCTTTTGAAAGTTCAAGCAGTGCACTTGGCCAGATGTCAAACTGCAGTGTCTTTGGAGGGCATAAAAACCAGGAAGCCCTAACTCAGATAGATCCTAAAAAAAGTTGGACAGTTCCAGTTTAAATCAAATAAATCTATATGCAACTATCTAAACCACATTCCACTCAGATTTTGGGCCTACAAATATTTGAAGAGTGTTGAAGCATGCTACCTCCTTTCACTTCAGCCCTTAAAACAAAGTCACTTGGGCAGCAATTGATTTTTCAAACAAAAAATCCAGCTGGCCCCCGGCCAAACACACCATGTTCATCTTCAGGGTACCACTGCTGATAAGAAAGGGAAAGAAAAAATAAATACATGATGACAGTTCCCACATATAATTTAAACCAGAAGGGAACTAAAGTATTGCATCTGTCTGTAACATTGCTGAGATGTTCTTCAAGCTGTATTGAGTGTGGGATCTGAAAGACTAACAGCAGCCAAATTTTGTTAGTTCTGCAGATACGCTCCTTTCTTTAGTATTTTAAATATTAGACAATCTACTTACCATTAATTATTAACTTACTGTATAGATTTAAACAGACAAAATCTGCCATATCACAAGTTGGTTGTCTCTGTTGTAACACATGCCATGAACCCACAGGTCTTTGTGTTTATGAGATCAGTTTGCTGCTTCTAGGACCATTCAGAAGGATCAACTGCAAGACAGCTGATCTTCCATCTCTAAGATTCCTTTTAATTAATGCATTAACCACTTTCTGGAGAAATACATCTACCTGTACCATCAATTAACAAAAGAAAAGTTGATAAAGGACACACTATAATACAAAAATACAGTAACATTTTTACATTTATTACATTACTGTTTAACTGATGTAAATACGAAATTCCCTTTTAAAAAATAAATTTATTTGATAAATCACAAGAACAAAGAGTCTTTAAAAACATTTTACAAAGCACTGTATTTCATTCTACATAGAATAGTGTATAGATGCTAGAATGGAAAAATGTTATTTGAAAAAAAAAAAAAGGCAGAATAAATATTGTTTTTACCAGATGAACTAACCAGTTTTTACACATTGAAGTATTTTAAGAAAAAAAAAAATGTACTTACTCCTCTGGAAATATCAACTTTCACTTTGATTCTACATTTACAAATCTGAGTAATACAGAAAGAACCATTTAATATTAGTATGCAAATTGTCAAAGAAAAAAGCATAGAAAAAACCCTGTTCAGTATTCATTAGGATTATAAGGTTGGATCCCTAGTTTGCATGCTCTGTAATCAGAGTTCAAACTAATTAAAAACAATTAAAAAAAAGGAAAAAGACAAATCTATAGAGTAGGTGAATAGTTTGCTGACTCATTCCAGATGTATTACAAGTTCCATCGAAGGAAGCACCCATGACTGAAGACAGCTATGATGGAGGTGAGGGGAATGGACCAAAGACCCTGACAGAGGCAACTCTTCAATCAATCTGCTACTAAATCACTGCCTGCTGTCAATCAAAGCCTGCAATTAGCACTCCATCTAGATTAATAGACTTATTTCCAACATCTTCCAGCAGATGTCCTCATGAGGCAGTTGTGTAAGGGAGGTTAGAGATGCCACCATTTAAAAAAGACTGATTTGGGAAGGAAAATAGACTAAAAATAAGGGTGATGTAAATATATAGACAGACATATTATTTATTCTTAAATTTCAAATTAAAAAAATAGGCAGCATCTTAAAAAATATAAAGCTGTCTTGTCAAAAAGAAAAAACCTGTTATCTGAACAAGTACATAAGTAAGGTAATCCGTTTGAAGTAGCAGATCCTCTTGCAATCTGTTAGGCAATTCTTACACCTCACTTAAATCAGAAGGTTGTAAAAAATGACAGTGAAAAGCATGAGCACAAAGAAAGCAGCATAAAGACTCTAATCCTGTCCTCCTCCCCTCTGTTCCCTGTTCAAACTGACACTGATTTTACTGCGTACACAGCGCTGCAGTGCAGCTTTTTGCACTGCTTCCTACTGGCAATGGCAGACAAATGCTGTCATGAAGTTGGTCTTCTCCGAAGCATAAAATCCTTTGGGTATTGCAGGGAGATTTAAAAAGAACAATTTCCTTAAAATAGTGATCCTCGGTGTAATGCTACAAGTGGAAAGTTTTGATACCACGTGAAAAATATTTGCCTTGTCCTTCTATGCAGTGAGTAATGCCTCCAGAGTTAACTACCCACAGACACCTAAGAGATAATGATTCAGTTAAGTACTGGTCCACAAACTCAAATCTGGGATTCTTTACTCAGGTCTATGGAGCAGTAGCTCCAGCCCTCAATACATTACCTGTTTTAATGCAGATCTTCATGGCTTCATTCATGAGAAGCCACATCAGGGAGAGATGAAATGAAGAAGATGAGTATCACTGACTCTTCTTCAAGAGCAGACATGGAAGTGCATACTGGTACTTAGGGCATATTGGGAGACCAGCAAGTGAGACTTGTCAGTCACCAGTTCGGCTGGTGGAAATAGCTTGAGACTGTCCCAGCTTCAGGAAGATGTCGGGAGGACGGCTCCAACCGCCGGCACAGACTTGTCTGCAGAGGTTCTTTGGTGGGCCCATTATGGCACTTAGAAAGTGCTGCAATGCTCTACACACTGAATTAGGTCAAAGCTAGAAACAGATTGCATCTGAAACCTTGAGAGTATCTCGACTGATTGCCAGTGAATGACCATGGTGAACAATACAGAACTGTCACATTTCTTATCTGGAGAACACTTATGTGCCACAGAAGCATCAGATATGACACATTCTGCACTTAAGTTTGTCCTGAGAAACACAGAACCCATTTTTCATATCCTGAAAAGCAAGCATGGTAAATACAATATTAAAGCTATTAAACTTTCTCAGCTTAACTAAGGTTTTCTTCAGTTATCATGAAAAATAATTACAAAAATATCTTTAACCTTTGCATTATGCTTTGCTTCAAAAGAAAAACCAAACAAAACCACAACCCAAAAAATCTCAAACACAGAAGAAGTCTATGAAATCACAATTTCAATTTAAAATGTTAAAGGACAAATACAAATGAAAGGTCAGGGGTCACCTACAGTGTATTGTTAACTGTTTAAGACTACTTCACTAAACTGTCTGTCATCGTCTTGCATTGTCATTGCCTCTCACCCTTTAGCTACAAGGAACACAGAACTACAGTTCAAGCAGAGGCTAACTCTACTATTTCCAAATAAAGACTTCTTATGGGAACAAATACACTTCTCAAAGAAAACCATAAAAGAGGCTGAAGCAATCCTAATTGTAACCAGATCTTCCTCCATAGTTCTGGTCTCATTATGTAAACATATTCCAGTCAAATCTTCACAAACTATGTCAACAAGTCACGATTTCCCCCTCTTTCCCCAGGAAAGCTGTGCAAGGATAACTATACACATGTCCAAGAAATACAAGATGTCATTTTATTGGAGGTCCACAGGTAATTGTATCACATTAGGGAGTGGAAGAATCTCATGGTATGGCACAACACAATACCTCACTCTAAACACTTAAACAGAAAGTTAAATGATATGCAACATGATCAAATCAGTAATTCTCCATCTTCTAGGCACCACTGATTAATTTAAAATAAACTTTAATAAATTGAAAAAATAATATAGTCCATTAATTTGTTTGTTGCACTGTCTTTAAATGAAACAGCACTTTCAGAGTCACAAATAAAAAAGCAGCACTTTCTCTTAATACCAACACCACTGTAACACATACTGTAGCGTGGCATGCAAATCCATATCCGCAGTCTTTTTTTTTTTTGTATTAACAAATGGAATGGTAATTTTCTATCTCAAATATTAGTAGCATAACATGTAAGTGCAGACCATTCTGGCCACAAGTGTGGTAAGCCTTAACAATTGTGTATTACAAGAGCATAGAACACAGAGCATGACACTTACATCCAAGAATCTCTCTCTTTTGTACTGTACACAGTGTTTGTTACAGGCCGACTTCCAACTTGCTGTACCCAAGCTTCAGGAAATAAGATTATTGACCATTTCTGCTTTTGTTTAAAAATAAAAAGGCAGTCGCCATCAAAGCACAACCATTAACAATCTGGTCAAAAAATGCCATTGCTCCATTGAAAAAAATAACTTGTCCTTTTAGTAGACTCCAGGACACGATCAAAGTTTCCATTACAGGCATGTTAGGAAGTCTTGCAGGGGTACTGCAGTGTCATTCCTGTTAAGCACAGATCTGTATAGACACCAAGAAACGGTGCAATGTTAACACAGCTGTTCAGACTGAGCTAAGCTTCACGAGCCCACGGACTGAGTCTTCATGCAACGAATCTTGGCTGGCTAGACTCAGGACGTGCATTGTATGGCTGTGGGTAATAGGACTTCCACTTGGCAGCATCCCAGGGGGTGATGGAGCCTCTTCAGGAGTGAGAAACTGATGACCTTCATGATCCTCTTTTAATGGTATCATGTCTGTCAAACCTGTATCTGATGTGAGATTTGGCATAGAAGATGGTGGTGTTGGTTGCCCTAGAGTTAGAGTTGCACAAGGCCCACTGATAGTCTTTCCTGGTAAAGGTAGCTCTTCACTAGTTATGCTTGGCTCACTCTGTAGTAGAGGGGTGGCAGCAGCCTGCAAAACGAATTTAGTGCTCTGAATGCACTGATCTTGGTCACACTGTAGAATGGAAGGGTGTGAAAATCATATAAGGCAAAACAGAAAAAACGGAGAATATGGACAAAAAAGTATGGAAAAGAATGGGATGTAAAGAGAGAAAAAAAGAAAGACATTAGTATCATTCCACGGTTAGCCACCCAAAAATCCCATTGCATGCTGCTGGGGGAAGAAGAAAAACCAAGCATGCATAACTAAGCCAGTGCTTTGGATTACTATAAAGTAAATTATTATAAACATTTACAGTAGTCACTTAAGGGTTTTGGTAGCCTTTAAAACAGTATCTTGTGAGAGCTTTAATTAAAATGTTTTGCTTATTCTTGCTTGAAGCCGTTTGGAAAGCCCAGCTCCACAGCCCGTGTGCATCGAACTGCATTGGGCAGCTCAAAACCTCCCTGACTCCAGGAGAGGTGAATCTCTTCCACACTATTCATTTTACCCCAGAGTAGCTAGAATTTGTGAGAGGGGCCCAAATGCATAATCCAAACATCTTCCCAAATTCAAAAACACAAGACAAGTGTCTTTTTTTCTTTTTGTGGGAAGGAATTATGGTGCTACACAAGTATTCCAGAACAAGAGTTCCTTGATACAGGTGGTTTTATAAAGATATAGATGGCAATACAGTCACAAGGAGAAAACAATTTCCCCTCTTCCCAATGTAATACGTTCCACATGCACTCCAGAGAATGTACATACTACACTCAATAATCTAGAGGATATGTAGAAATTAGGCAGCATTGTGGATACATTAATTTGACATAAACTTCCACATTTATTAGACTGTTTCTTAATTAATCTAATCTTGACAATGTGAAAACTCAAAGTACGAACCAAGTTTTCTGGCAAGCACTTTCACAGTAACAAGCCAAATTCAGCATTATATAAATCCTATTAAGCTCAATGAGTATTACCAGGAATGCTTTTGGCTTCACATAATTTCTAAGACCTGTTTATACAAAATTATCAACCATTCTTTGAGATGACAAGACAGGAGATGTTTCAATATCCAGCTAGCTAATTGGGTAGTACACCTACTGCCAAATTAAGTTTCTTTAGCACCAACTGGCATGATTTTTGAGAGCTTCCAAGGCCAATACATATTTAATTTCTAGCCTGAGCAGTTATAACACCAGCAGATATGTCTAATCCTGTTAGATTCATTTGCCATACTACTGTTCTGCTGTGCAACAGAAATGCTACTGTCAATGAATACAACTATAAACCCAACACAGAAAAGAAAATTTGGAAGCAAACAAGTAAAATAAAACAAGTGTATCAAGAGGTAAGACATGTCTATTCACTGCTATTTCAAGGTTTCTGTTAAAGCAGTATGTTCTGCTTTACAACTGACTTCTTTGATCTATATCAAATTACTGAAAGACATTACTAATCCAACATTTGTTTAAGATATTCCTGATCAGAGCCATTGCTACTGACATCATAGCAATCCCTAAAATGCCTATTCACATTATGCCACTGATGCATAGAGTATTATGCAAGCTCACAGAAAGACACTTGCTTCCTTCACTGT
This sequence comes from Corythornis vintsioides, assembly GCA_025447755.1. Taxonomy (NCBI): domain Eukaryota; kingdom Metazoa; phylum Chordata; class Aves; order Coraciiformes; family Alcedinidae; genus Corythornis; species Corythornis vintsioides. The sequence goes on along the minus strand of JAOEGS010015976.1, from coordinate 58,749 downwards.
ATGATGACAACCATCACTATGAATGCTTCCTCTGGTATTTTCAGGTCCTCCAATTACACCAGTGCACAGCTTAATGATGGATGTACACACATTACATTCAGAAAGTATGCAAGCAGATGACTTGGGAACAGTAAATAGAGCCATTTAAAATACTACCTAAGTGGTTTAGAACTCCCAGACCAACTTCTTTTTGACAGGCAGAATTCTGATCCTTACTCAGTTATGGTTTTTCCAACATTTATGCTTTCAGAAAGAAATGCATTGACTTCTTGTTACATAAATTAATATATGTTGCAAGAAATTTCTTGCCCCACAAAGTGATCAATAGCCCCAGCCAAACAACTGATGTGGTTCTATATCATTTCAGAGGGATTACTTGCAAGCATAAAGCCAAAACCTTGCATAAGTACCTCAACTAAGAACAAAACTGTCAGCATCTTTTAAAGCCAAGCTTTCAATTAGTAATTCAGCGTGAATAACTCATTCTTGATTAAAATACTATTATTCACACCCCCTTAATTCAATTAAACTATAGACCTTACTGTGCAGACCTTAAAAATCTGTTAACTGAACTTCCAGACTTCAAGATCACCAAAATCCATCTTATCTGAAAAGCAGCAGCCAAAGAGCACATTAAATAACAGAGGAATGCCTATAACCACTGGGGTACACTGAGAACAAACAATGTTAGCAGCTGACATTGCTTTAGTGAAGCTTCAGCATTGATCTTCAAAAGGAAATCATTACTGTGTTCCCAGTAATACAAATACAGTTTTAAATTAGCTGAAGGTAATTTAATTGAACTCATATACCCTGAATTAATTCTTACTGACTGCTAGTTGAAATTCACATTTCAACTGAATCAACATTGAAAAGATGAAGTAGCCTCATAAAGCTCAATTAAACACTGTTCTAAACCCTTTTCAGGTGCCAAATATATATCTTCTTTGTTTTCCATGCACTTGTCACTTCTTTAAAGCCTCTCCCCTTACTCAGATGTATTTCACTATACACATAGTATACAGGTAGACTATTTTCTTCACTCTAAATGGCCAATACAAAGCTAAACAAGGAAATCAAATTTGTTTATACGTCTGGCATGGTGTTTTTCCCTTGAAACGTAACTAAATGAAATTCAGGGCCAAAAGTCTTAACAGCTATTAATCACAGAAATTATTCCACACCACAATTTCAAATAAACGAAAAAAAGTGTACGATTGTAACAAAAAGGAAGCCAAGCATGGAAACCTAAGTAGCCAAAAATCTACTGTAGAAATTATTCCAACAGTACCTTCTTACTTCAGATCTACTGATTTTATTTTCCACTGAAAATTTCCATTTCAGAGGAACAGCATATTCTGAAGGTAAGACAAGTTTAGTGAGTTCTACAAGTATAGAATTTCATTTATACATATGCATATAGGGTTTTTTTTTAGCCATCTTTGTATTTATTTTCACATTCAAAGGCACAAATTAAAGCAAATTAGACAAAATCTAAAATTCTGTCTTTATTTCACAAATAATAAATACAAACAACTAAGGAAACAGTTTTGTGGGTTTTTTGTTTTTCTGAAGAAAGTCTAAGGGCAATTTCTCTAAGCTACACAAAACAAACATGTTAACATAGTAGTGGTACATGGCAATATAGTTTTCACATTTCTAATGCCAAAACCAGATATTACTTACTTTGAATTTTAAATTCACTTTAAAATGTTTCTAAACAATAGTAACATTAAAGAGTTCTTACAGTTCTTCAAAGATGGAGAAAAGCAGGTTGAGTTACCTCAGCATCTCTGAATAAAGTACAAACAACAAAAAGTTCAGAGGAGACTGACAGCACTGAATGACAGTGCTGTGAAGTAACTGAAAGGATGCTGAAATTCTAGATGAATATATTGGTGAAGAGGGGAGGGATGGAGCTTTGTAACTGTTCCCAAAAATTGCTGGATTTCACAGTCAAAATCAGGTATTGCAGGTACTCTGCAACAGCTGAGCCTCAAACCAAACAAGTCAATGGCTCTGCCAGAAGGGGTACAGTGAACCAGGAGTAGGTCTATGAAAAGAAATGCTTCTGAAGCCATAGGGGAAACTATACCTGTTCCAGGGATTTTACTTCAGACTAGCTATGGACTGAAAGTCTGTGAGTGGTTAGAACATGCTGGGTGCCTTCTGGGAGCACCTCTTCTGAAAGAAATCTAGTTCATGTGCTCTGATACTGCTCTGTGACGAGAGCAAAAATGCAGGAAATATGCAAAATCACAAGAATTGCATCTAAAACATACCTCAGCCCATAGTAAAATGCTGAAGCTGATGAATTGCATATGCTCTTAATACATTTTCACTGTGAAATAAATGCTTTAATGAAAAACCTCTATCAATCTTGACTGTAGCAATGCTGACTTGATAAGAGCCCTATGTTCCATTTCAGGCACTGATAAATTATATTTGAGAAGTATGACAGTAAATATAGAAGGAAACACACTTGTAAAACTTCCAGCAAAGTGGGGCTCCTGTCCTTGCTGATCCTTTTACTTTTACCCTAGAAATAGTTACTGCTACTAATGAGAATATGAAAAGCAAAGGAAATTGTATGCCAGGATAGTCAGAATTCCCTGCCTCAGTTGGATTCCTGTTTGCTGACCAGTCCTAGAAATACTGATGTGAACATTTAGTAGAGGACTTTCCTGCATGTCTCACTAGTAACAAATGTTGTGTATTCACTATTACGGTTCCTACTATATTCAGTGGTACACAGAAGTAAGAAAACAAAACTACTAAATAAAGAATTTGCATCAAGGAAGGGAAAGGGAGAACAGGAAATAAGGGAATTTGGCACACAAGAAACTAGCTAAGCACTGAGAGAAGTGATGCCTAGAAATGCAGGAGTACAAGCAAATAGAAACAACAAATAAACCTGTCCTGAGACAAGAGACAGATAAAAGTAAAGATTTATCACTTTATAAGGCATTAAATAACAGAGGCATTCTAGTAAAAATAAACCAAACTAATTCCTCTTAAAAAAAAAAAAATGCATGGAGTGAAATAGATTCTGTGTTTCTTCATAATAGCTTACTCAAGAATAAAATACCTCATATCAAAACCCAAGAATCAACTCAAGCTTTTAGGAGAAAGCAAAGTACCACAGTAGTGCAGATCCAGGTAATGGTAGATAATGGGTTTATGGGGAAATAAGATCTTTCTTTTCAGCATACAGAGAAACCTTAAAATTAAAGAAAAAGAATAAAATACAGAGAAAATTATAATTTGATAGCTGGTGAGATACTGTGTTTCATATAAAAAAAGTTCTCAAGAATGAGAGGAGAGACACTTGGACAGTCTAACTAATAGAGAGCCTGCAAAAATAATCAGCAATAAAAATGCAATAGGGAAATATTTTGGAAATATCAGATCTACAGTTCACGAGCTCCAAGCGACCATGCTTGTCACATAGATAGGAATATTAAGAAGCTAGCTAATTAATTTACCAGATTAATTTCAAATTCTACTGGAAAAGAGATTAAAACACTGGAAATAAAACGGAAAAAAAATCATACGTGCTTTCAGCCTTCAGAAAAGTAAATACAACTTCAGTTCTTTATAAAATAAGGGAGATACTAAGGAGAGAACAGGAGAAAAAAACTCTTTATAAAGATCTAGAAAAAATTAAACTGACAGTATGGGTCTGTGAAGCACTGATTATAGCAACAACCTCGACTTTCTGTGATTGTGACAAACTGAGTCACTACAAGAAGTAGGGTAGCTCCTATATGAAGTATTTGAAGTCTCAAAGGCAAAATTGCCACAAAAGCTGTTAAACAGAAAAGTAGTGCCCCATAAATGGTATCCTGAGTAAGAGCTAATGTATTGCACTGAAAAACAAGTGCCTGACAAGTTTAACCTTAGCCTGGTTTTTTTTTTTGAGCTTAAAAGCAAAAATGAGGCTGTGCTGAATGATGTATTAAAATAAATGAAGAAAGAATTTTTTCTCAGTGAGGGTGACGGAGCTCTGGAACAGGCTGCCCAGGGAGGTTGTGGAGTCTCCA
>JAOEGS010015976.1:33643-46650 GCA_025447755.1 Corythornis vintsioides | reverse complement strand
GCAGGACCCTAAAACCCTGCAAGCAAGCACCTGCTTTATGTCCATAGATTCATATAACACAAAATCTCAAAGGATCAATATACTCACAGTAGGAATTTCAGCATCTGAACATAATGGTCTAAGCTTAATTTTACCAATATCATGGCATGTTCTAGAGAAGAGGCTCAATTGGACACACCATTAAAGACAGCAGTAGAGCACTTTTCCATACTCTTGTGTAAGTTGTCAAGCTGTACAATGCCACATAATATTATCTTCCCTAAAGTACAAAAATGGCTCAAATATCATGAAGTAACTGCAGTCATCACTACCTTTTAGTGCAGGTTCTGTTTTCTTTTAGCTAGTCTCGCTTTTCTATTTGTGAGACACTTTAGAGCCTGAACAAAGTTTCCTACTGTATTCAACTGCTTTAAATGAAATTACTGAACAGTTTACTTGAAATTCAGACATGGTACACTACTGCAGATCCCTGCTATCTGACTTTCAACAGTCCAAAAGGGGCATTTATTTGAGGTGAAAGTGGGGATAGTGGAACCATGCTGGGTCCATCTACAGAGACAATGTTGGCCTGAACTTAATAACTGAGGAGTGCCAGAGTATCTCATCTATCACACTAATTAGGCAGAGTTCTTCAAAAGTCAAGCTACTTCCTCAGATACTTGATGCTGTGGCACAACTCATTCTGAGCCTGCTTGGTTTTTATGCTATTTTTCAATAACATTTTGTTATTGCTTAAGGTCACAGTAAAAATTACACGTTTTGCAATAATGTGCTTGATACTCCCAAACATAACTACTTTTACATTTTCCAGATACCTATGAAAAAAGGTAGAATATTACAATAAAACAATTTTAAGCCTGGAGTAATCTGTGAGATTGATTGGTAAATTCCAACAAGCTTTCTATACCATCAGCTACTTAGTTATTGTTATTTTCTCCTTTTAGTTAAGGGAGGACACCCGAAACATTCACACAGTTAAACGTAATTCCACACCAAAACAATGGAAACCTATGTGAAAAATAGGACAACTGTAGAAATGAGAAATTTGACCTTTAAATTATACTCCTTGCCAGAGGTTTTAGACCTGTGACTGTCAAATACATTTCAAAGGAAAAATAAAATAAAGGATGACATTTTAATTTTGATAAGTCAACACACTTTGCAATTTTTATGCAAAGCACGTTTTGAGTCAAAGAATATTTATGATTCCCAGTGAAAAAGAGATACTAAAAATTATTTAGTAATTTCCTACTGTATAAAATGTATTTGTTCTTTGTCTTCTTTCTTCTGTACTAGCCTATTTCAAGGCACAGGTCCTGGAAGTGCAAATCATAATGGACACACTATGTAACCATGACATCTTCAAGCCCCAACAAATATAGTAAAAAAAAAAAAATCCATTCTGCTATATTGAATCAAACGTGAACATGTTAGTTCCCTGTTTCCTGCTGAGGCATTCCCAAAATTATGCAGGCAGGTATTACTTCCCTAAGAATACAAGAGAAAAAACTCCTCATTACTATTTATAAACATATATAGAAATATACTATGAACTTACATCTTCATTTGTTGTTTGATTGGAGCTGATCAAGTACGTGTGAAAACCTGAGAGACCAACAATGGACCATACTGAGAAAAAACACACCACAGCTTCCAGCACAGTAATTGAAGGTCAAGGAAACATATGCAAATGGGAAAAAAAAAAATCCAATAACAAGTAGTCACAATCACAAAATTCAGAGTAGTCATCTTATAGTCCCCAAGTCTTGGGGTCTCTGGGGTACTTCAAAGGGGTCAGCAAAAATTCAACTCAGAAAAGCAAACCTACTGTCAGTGGGCTTTAATATACCAGCAAATGTTTAAGGGTCTGCAGATTGAAAAGGCTAGAAACTGCAGAAAAGTGGTTCTGATATTAATTGCTGAAATTAAAATTTTCATGTTCACCCTGTAAAAGTCATCACACTTGTATTAAGACAGGAAGACTTATAAGTAATGGTAAAATAACAGTTGATGAGATAAGTGGTAGATCAAAGAAAAGACAAGTAGCCCAAGACCAGCCAAATAGCAAAGACTATAGAACAGATTCTTGCACAAATATTTAGTGCATAATGGGAGTCTTGAGGCAGGACCAGTGCTCATACACAGCAACAACAAAAACTGAATAAACTGCATCTCAGTCATGGGTTTTAACTGCTAGACTTCTGTCTTTCTTCTGTTACAGAAGTTAAGATCCTGATAAGGATCCTAATACTAGCATCAAAGTGCACTAGTCCAAGTAAAATGCACAGTCCACTTGCTCTCTCAAGGCCCTGTAATAACTGGATATATTCTACATTACAGCTCTGGGGGTGCCCAAATGGCTGACAACTGGCTGACAACTCCTATTAAGCCTGTGAACAGAATAGCTAGGGTGGGAATGTATACTCCAAACCGAGCATTTGCCCCAAACTTATCGTGTTGAAGATGAGGACTATTAACTCCCATTTCACTGTCCTTCTATTAAGCAGCAGCTGAGGAATTACAAGACAACTCTTTGAAGGAGATATCAGTCAGAACTGTAAGAAAATCACACAAAAATTGCAAGAGAGAAGTTGAATTGGTGACATCAGCAGTCAAAACTTGGTTTGGTATGGAAATCACTCTTCTGGCATCTGCCTAGCCCAGACAGAGTGCTCTCCCTTGTCAAAACCTGCTACTAGCCTAGATCCAGACAGCAGACTGCCAGTATGGGATGCAACATAGAGGGGTATGGGTGTGAGCTTATGGGGTGCCTTCTCACCTGTGTGTTGTAGGGAGCAGAACAAGTGCACATACAGCAAGAGCACCCACATGAAGATGTGCACATGTGGGTGTGTGCACACCACTGGAAATTTTCCAATTACCTGTGTTTTCTCTCCTTATAAAGTGCATAACCCAAAAGCCATAAAGAAGTAACCAGGCTTTAAAAGTGAGGTTGTTACACTAAGAAAGTCAGTCAGCATTCAGTGTTGCATACTTAACTACAGCTTGTAGCATTCCTTTAACTCTAAAACAGTAATAATCTCAGCAAGACAACAATAAAGTTGCTTCTCAACTTTATATAATTGAGCATAAAAAGCAACTTTCTACAGGTTTCCTGCCATAGTTTTCTATTTTTATATATATTTATTTTTACACAATAGCCATGAATTCAGAGTACATCTGCTTTGAGAACATTATTTTCTACAACATTTCAACAGTAAATTTTTGTTAGGGAACATGAATCAACAGCAGAAAAGACTTTAGTTCCTGGAAAAATAGATATAATAAATCAGTAGGAACATGGGAATAGGATAAAAATAATCTCTATATTAACCATATATCAACCTTTAGTGAAGTCAGTTTCCAAGACAACATCAACTCAAAATATTCCAGAAAAAGGATGCAGCTTTAAAACATATAAAAACATTCTTGTCTCTGGCCCTATCGACGGAAGAGAAATATGACAGCTCCTTACCACTCTACAGAGGTGCAGACTGGAAAATGCATAGATGGCCAAAAGTATTTGCAATAAATAATCCTAATAGTATTTAGCAGTGAAGAGGTTTGTATTGCAGGTCTGCTCTCACCTAATGAATTGGGAAATATGTGAATGGTCTGTGTAACTTCCCCTAGAACCTACTTCACTCAGAGTGGTACAAACTAGCCTTTAGGAGGGTAGAAAGAGTAAGGCTGTAGATGAGCACCCTTGGGTAGAATCCACACACCCAGACTACCAGGAAGGATTTCCAGGTCAGAAAAGGAGAAACTTAGCTGGAGAAGGGCTCCCTGAAACCTCATCAGATGACTGAGCACATCACTAATAGGACATTCCTCACCATGATTACACTCAAGAGGGTCCTGAAAAGTGAGTTCCCTCCCTCCATTCCCACTGATAAAAAGGGAACTCCTCTAAGTTCAAAGTCACTTTAAAGACCTCCCTCCACTAGAAGGGACTTAGTTCCCCAAGAAAGACATTTCTTTCAGTTCCCCACACCAATATTCCGAAAGTTCTCTGGAACAGCAGGGATGGTTTGTATTAGATTAACATGGCTACATTAATTAAACATAAGTCCATTAGTTAAAATACAAACACAAAAGCAGGAATATATTTTTAATATAAAGTATAACTTACTAGCATTGTATGGTATAACATACCCCTGGTATCTCACAGAGAGTTGTATGCAAGAAGGAAATGACAGTTCTCTGAATCAACTAACTCTCTCCAGAGCAGCATTCCTAATACTATTTGGAGAATTAATTTTTTTCCTGTTAGTAACTGTAACCATGATATTAAATTGTCCAACAATTTAATACAAGTTATGAATAAGCAGCCCAATGTCCCTGTACAAGGATCCTCAAATGCATACTCAATTACCTTTTGATTTAAGAACAGCTGAAAGCTATTTCTTAGTTTGAAGGAATCATATTTTGTAAGATGTGGTTGTAATTATTTTAATTGGAAGCTACTGTTGTGATATTCAGAAGAGTTTGTTTGTACTTTGTAAACTTATTTGTACCAAAAAACAAACCAACCCACCTCAATAGTGGCTTTGTTTAAAAAGGGGCTTTTCATCTTAGTGACTCTATCCAATGAACACACAGAAACACAAAAATGTATCTGCAGATTTTGGAGAACATGACACTTGGAAAAGTGACCTGGAAAGAGGTCTGTCTTTATGCACAACTATGAATGACCAAGTAAGATTTTTTTTCTCCCCACTCTTCTGTGGAAAAGAACAAACTGTGTGAGGCACAACCAACAAAGGACTTCCCCTCGTCACAAGTACAAGAAGAACTTTCTGTAGTATCTTTGTGAGAGATGCAATCTGTTTATTCAGACACAAACCATTCAAAACATACACATAAGGAGCAGGAAGCTTACAGTATGTGCAGAAATGTAACGAATAAAGTTAAACAGTAGTTATGTCAGCTTCCCATTTTTCCATTATGTTCTCTGCTTTCAGACAGAAAGAGCCTTTTTCATCCTCACAAGTAGAAAATGTACAGGAAGCTCCCATGAAGTGCTAAAAAGAACATGATGCGTTTACAGAATAGTTTGGATTGGAAAGAAGCTTTAAACAAATTATCTAGTTCCAACTCCACAGCCATGGGCAGGGACACCTTCGACTAGACCAAGATGCTCAAAGCCCCCTCCAGCCTGACATCCACAAATTCCCTGGGCAACAACTTCCAGTATCTCACCACCCTCATTTTAAGAACTTTGTTATAGCCACCCTAAATCTATCCTCTTACAGTTTAAATCAGTTGCACCTCGTCCTGTCACTACAGGCCCTTGGAAAAGGTTTCTTTACGTCTTTTCTTATGAGCCCCCTTTATATATCTAAAGATGGCAATGAGATCTCCTCAGAGTCTTCTCCAGGCTGAACAACATGTACTCATGTGTATACTTTTATGTAGCTTAACAGAAGTCGATACTTGAAAATTACTTCTGTAAAATCAGTAAATCAACATAAAAATACTTTCAGAAATCAAACTCTTCAGGGACAGCTTCTGGTTTCCGTTGTTTCACAATCTACTTTTTCTATCCTGACAAGAAACAGACATTTTGGATACTTATAGTTGTAAAAGCATAAGAATTATTGAATATTTTAAATTATATGACAGCACGAGTATAATGTCAAGTAGATTATAAAAGATGAAGAGTAAAAAACATGCCAGTGGTATAGTCTCTTTCCTACCTCCAACAGGTGGTGAGAAATCCTATTCTATGGGAAGTGATGAAATCACTAACTGATAAAGTCCCAAAGGCACATGTTCAACAATAGCAAGAAAACAAGCAAAAAACCCACATCTCAGATGTTATTTTGCAATAAGACCTACAATTTGTTCTGTGAAAGGATATCTTGCAGGACTGTCCTTCAGGGCATTGAGGAACCCTGTTTGCTGAGAACCTGTAGAAACAGAACCCAAAATTACCAGCTGAGTAAGAAATTGGACTACAGGCTGCTTTCACCATAGTTAACACAAATACTATTTGAAGATAACCAAATAATAATAAAGTAGATTTACTAATATTAATCTGACAGTATGTTGCTCAGCAGCAGCAACATCAGAAAAAAAAAAATCCTCTAGTAAATTGTTAGGTCTAACATCTGGAGGACATCTTCTTAGTCATACCAAATTGATGCACGCATACTTTCCCATGAACAAGATTTCTGACTATCCCTGTTCTTTTCAGGCCTAATATGGAAACAAAAGTTTGTAAGCTACTTTCAAATTTTGAAATAGTATTTTTCAAAGTAATTTTTTTTTACTTGGAAAATGTATTTTGTTAACCCAGATTCTCAATTTTCCCTACTTCTGGAAGCAGCCAAATTTCTCTCAATATAATCCTGCTCCTGCTGCACCTGCACAAAAGGTTTTTATAATAGATTCGTGTTGCTTTTGAGCAAATAAGAGTGTATCTACCAGCTAGAAACAGCTCACAAGCAGCATGGTTCAATGAATCAGAGATGTAGAAGCAGAATTTGGGTTCCAGAACCATGAGACATCAAAAAGGGTAACATGTCAATTTTAGTTTTGTAGAAACTTAATCAACATTACATAGTTACAGGCACATAGTTTGAATTTTACTGTATAACTTAAAAGCATGTAAATGCATCAAGCTGAAAGTCTTTTTCACAGCAAAAGTGTTTTTTGTAGCTAAATTCATCTGCAGATTTGTATGAAAAGAGGAGGAACTTGTCTTTAAAACAAACAACAACAACAAAAAAGAAGAAAAATAAGACATTCTGTGTGTGTTGTGTATATAAACACATATATTCTCTAAACCTGCCTGGTTAATTTTACTATTTGCCATTAAAAAGGGAAAATTATGTACCTTGTATTTCTGAGCCTTTCAGATTCTCATAACTAGTTCTTACCCTCAAGGCACAAGACTAAAGGACCTTCCACTACCTTATAGTTTTTAGGATCCTTAATGGCAATGGCACCAGGTAGGTGTGACCTCTATTCCCTACTGCTGGTCACACGCTTTCAGGCAGTTCCCAATTCATCTGAAGGGGAAGGTTCCTCACTGCAAAAGTTAAAATACTGATGCCTCAAACAGAGCTAAGTAACTGTGAAGACAGACACGACTAGTGAAAATGTGTTAAGATTGGGGAGATGGAAGAAAATCTTGGAAAACAATAATTTAAAGTATCCAATTTACATATTCATTGCATTATCTTCAATAATATTATGTGTAATATTCTTAATCCTGGAAAGGGCAAATTTCCAACAAATGCTTCAGAGGCCTCAGAAAACAGAAAGTTAAGAGGTATCTCTCATCTCATCACCACTTATGCTCACAAAAAATTATAAAAATGTGAGCTTGCAAGATGTAGTAAAAAATGACATAAATTAAAAAAAAATCTTTAAGTTATTTTTTTTTTGTAACCTACAAGTTGCTATAAATACCTCTCAGTCCCTTCCTTAAAGAATGTTGGCAGATGGCATTCAGTCTAACACAGAATATCTAGAATAAAGTGTTGAAGGTAATCTTGTTATGATTGTTTTGGAAAAAGCAAAGAACAGAATTTGACTAAAGCAGTAAGACTTCCTCTAGAATCAAGAATTTTGCCCAGGCTTATGAAAATACCTATGGATCACTTTGAGGCACTGCAAGAATCTCACAGTCCCAGGTCTAAAAATGGGAGACTTTCTTCAGACATGCTAACAGAAAGCAGTATATGCTGACTGTAAAGGTTCAGATCAAATAACTGAGAGTCCTGCTTACTAGTTAGCATCAGCTGAAGCCCTGCAGGGCTGTGAAACAGAACACAAGTTCTGTTCTAGTGACTGGAGACTACAGGTGGATATGAAGACTGCTGGAGGCATGGTAGGCACAGAGAGAGTGGAATGATTGATATAATAAGATAACAGTGAAGAACTCTTTTTGGTTTTTTTTCTTTACATTGTCAAGATTATAGTAGATAATTTTAAAAGCTGGTCTTGAAGCTCAAATGTAGGAAATAACCATTGAGGAACCAATCACAATTCATACCTGCTCCCATTGCCTTTGAGGATCAATGAATCTTTAGCCCAAGGATGGTTGTCCTCTCTCATCCAAGGTAGATAAACCTCTCTATCAAGACTATTTCACACCTGATATACTTTTATAATTCAGCATTTAACATTTTCTATACATTATCTATTATACCTACACAATGCTAAAGTGCTTTTCAACCACACAGAGACACAATTAATATCTCTGCTCTGTCTAATTAATATTTAGAATTAGGTATGGACATTGTAAAGTTAAAATGCACTGGATAAATCTACTTGACATATAGAACATGAGGTATTGGCATAATATTGGTAATTCATACGTTGAAAACTGAAGAAATAAAGCACTATAGCCTTTCTTATATAAAGATGGCCTAGCTTCCAAAGTAGAGACTGGCAATGTTTTCAACTACTGAATTCTAGCAAAGTAAGATGACAGGAAAACACAACATGCTGCTGCTTCTTAAATGCAAGAGGTATGTATATACATGTATGCCCAAATAAATGTTAAGGATTTAAGTATTAATGGAAAGTGTTCTCTTCCCACTAATTACTTTTCCTTTTTTAAACAATATGTATCTCTTCTCTTTAAACAGGTAATTAAAAATGCTGTACCTGACAGTGAGAACGACTTGTTGATCTGGACTCCTTCAGAATTAGATGCCTCTAGTTTTAGCCTAGGTACTAGATTTCTGAGCTATGAGAGCTGCTCAGTGCTTGTACCTTTTTTTTGTGAAGCACAAATAAGAGCAGGGGTTCTGCTTTTTAAGCAGAAATACACAGTGTTAGCAATTTTGGAAATTGAGCACTAGCTGGCATATTTTTGAATAAAACATTCTCTAAATATTGCCATTATCGAGTTAATATTATACATGTATTATAAACCAAAATTATTACTTCTATCAGGTTTTCATTGTAATGCAGAATAAAAAGAATTCCAAAATGATTAAAGAAATACTGAAGGCAATATCCTATATAATTAATGAAAAGACAGAACACTTTAAAGCTTCCTAGTGATGCTGGGTTAAAAAAAATCCCACAACTTATAAAAGGTCTTCAAAAACAAGTTAAATGATCTATCATTGTAAATTAGAACATCAGAATCATATAGGAGCTAACAAAATTTGTTAGGTGCATGGAAAATTAAGATATTACCCAAAACAGTCTTGACCTCAAACCCAATCAAAAATACAAATAAAAAAACAACCTCTAACTCATGAATATCAATCTTCCTATAGCTTATCTGATTCACTCCATTATAAACTGGTTATTTTCAGAATGTCTATGCAAATTAAAGTAACTTGTGTTAAAAATAGGGTAGAGAAAGATGTAAAACTAAACAGCAAACAAAAAGTGTAAAATACCTCCAATTCATTTCCTAGGAATCTACCTCTTTGCTTGGATGACAAGTGACCCAAGCTTACAGTTAAAGCACACAAAAGTTTATTGAGAAAATGATACTGTCTCTATAGTGAGACATAGAGCATGTGTACTTCTTTTCCCATAATTCATCCATAAATGTTAGAAAAATTAAGAATATTAACATTGTATTAAGATAAAGTCAGTGCTAGATTACTGACTATCATGACCAGGACTTTAGATTAGAATGAAACTCTGGGGATTGTGAAGCTTCAGAGAAGAGGCAAATAAATAAATAAATAAACAAACAAACCCTGAATGATCAAAAGATTAACTTAAAGATAAAAAACTCAAGCAAATGGCTACATACGTAATCTGATTTCACCAGCATACTTACGAAGGATGACGTGGGTGATAACGAATGCAAATATAAAGACTGTCAGAAAGGACAGAGATAAAATAAACATATAAAAAAATCTGTAGTTTCTTTTCCCCACACAGTTGCCTACCCAGGGACAGTGGTGATCAAACCGTTCTGAAATGAGAGGCAGAAGAAAAAAAAATGGAAACCAATTAATAAAATGCTGCTTATTTGAAAAAAATAAAAAAAAAGCTCTCTGAATATTATATTAAACTCATGATTTAACTGGAATTTGCAAATTAGCCACAGAGAAATTCTTATTTAGAAAGGAAAAATAAAATAAAATAAAATTAAAAGAAAAACTGAAAAGAAAAAAAGGAGTACATTAATGAAATCTTGCAGCTTTTAAAGAAATCAAAGTATGGCTGATGTAAAACTAAAGAGTACTGTAGTTATACACTGTGCAGTCAGACCAATAAACATGCATGTATCCACTGCCACATAAAATGATATCAACTCAATTCTCTTTCATCTTTTCAAAATAAGATGGGTTTTTTTTGTTTGTTTGTTTGTTGTTTGTTTGTTTGTTGTTGGGTTTTTTTTAACTTTAATTGGCTCTTTACCCAAAACTGGAGTTTCTGGTGTTATTTATATCTATCATGATCACACCTCTGACTTATGCCTGTCACTTCATCCACCCATTACACTATATGAAATATATGAACCCTCCCATTTCCTTCTATTGTTTCACTCAAAATATTTGACATTCCAGACCATGTATCCATCTATTTTTCCTCTTAAACCTGTCACTATCATGCAAAACCATTAAAAATAGCTAAATCTTTCACAAAAATAATTTTTTAAATTCTAAAATTCAGAAAGTCTTGTAAAATTTGCTTATACTTCTTTTGGCTTTGGGGCTGTTTATTGGTTTGTTTGGGTTTTTTTTAATAATCTTTTTAATGATCTTGCAGGAATTGTCTGTAAACCACATGATATAAAAATTGGTAGATGTGATCTGGGTGCTGTTACCCTTTGCAGTCTCTTTTCACTAAACCAAATCCTTTTTCCTTTATTTTCCTGAGATTAGCTCAGTAGAGTGGAAAAGGCCAGGTAGGGTCAGAAATGAGTGTCCCTGCCATGAGGAAAATGCCCCAGGAAAGCAGCAGAAGGAACAGTTTGCTCTGCTTCTCCCCAAGCAGTCTGGACATCACTTCCCCTCCGTGCCCCAGTATGCTGGGTAATGGAAAGGAAGCGACTGTCAGGAAACAAACTGGCATTTCCAAACTTTGCTTTGGAGAGATTGCACTGACAGCATTTTAAATTTTTTAATCAAATCCAAGATCATAGGACAGATGCTGTCAGACTGACTCTCTCCTACTCTCTGATCCTTGTCCAAATCCTGTTTTGGTTTTTTGTGACTTTTATGCCTCCACTGACGTAGAGCATCAAACTATTTGTAATTCCCCAGGAAGGGCAAGCTATAAATTCGAAGTCTTTAAGCCCTATGTTAAAAAAGCACATCTGTACAAGCACACTGGTTTATTTAAGCTCTGCCTTTCTTTTATGTTAAAGACCTACATTAGAGGTTTTCCTTGAAGGATGTATTTAGTATTATGTTCACTTGAAAAAAGTCAAAACAACATGCACATCAGACTTCTGAGTTCACCAGACTTTCAAGGTTTTTTATAAATGGTTTTGCGTGACAGCTGTTCAGACCACATGTTTCTGCCAGAAATCTGTTTCAAATTCCAATGAGGCTATTCAAGGTGAAGTTATTGAACTTTAAGATTTCAGAAATTCTTTGATTTAATGAGTACTGCTAAGAATACCAAGAACTAAACAGACTAGTATTTAATGGGTAGGTGATACTACCTTTCTTCAGTACAAGACAGTTGTATTCCCAACATGCCATTTGAACAGTGCTTGTTTTTATCTATGTGCTTCTGAATGAGTCCCTACATTCTGATAAACATTTTACTTCATTTAATGGCTACCTAATACAATACATGAGCAAATAATAACACACGCACACAAATACAATTGCAGAGTTTTTTAGAGACCATAATCCTAGGTACTTTTATACCCTACAGCTTCAGAAAGAAAACTTCAAAGCATGGCTTATCTTTGGAAGATGAATTCTGTATATACATCCCTTCTATGATGACACAGTAGGAAACAACAAATTATACTGACATAAAACTGTCATGGAGCAATATTTCAATATATGTACAAAGCTATTTGATAGATTCAGATACAAGCACACAAACACAAACACATCCTCTTGTCTATAAACACACATACACACTCACAGATGCTCACATATATATTCCTTACTAAAGACTAACTTGGTATTTTTAACCTACTTGCCACTCCTCTCCAACTGTTGTCTTCAAACTTCCTTGGTAAACTAAAAGGCTCTGCTTTCTCAATAAATACCTTACCAACCTCTGTGAAGATAAGTAACTACCTAAGATGTTTGCAAAGTAGAAATGGACAGAAAAGGCTAGATATGAAAACCACTGCTAGAGTGTTAAATCTGAATCAACTGTAATGAAAAAAAAACAAGTATTAAATGGCTTACATGAGTGTTATGAATGAACTCATTTTTTTCAAATTTCATAAAATAGAAAGGGACGTGATGTACTATATGCTGCAAAACAGTATATTAAAAAGCAAAGGACTATTCTACTCATCAGAGCACAAATATGTAAATGAAAATTAAAGGTAATAGCCTTACAGCTTGTGAACTGCTCTGCTTAGTTGTTAATGCAAGAGAAAACAGCCAACCCTGACAAAAAGGCATTGTTTAACAAGTATTAATGAAGCAATAACACAGTATTTTAAAAGGTTCACCTTTGGCATGCCAGCTGCCTGTGAACTGAACAGCCAATGATTTGGAAAACAAAGCCCTTTCTGACATCTCTACTTGGCTTGGCAGCAAGATTAAGATCTACCTTCACTCAGAACTCAAAAACTACTCATGATGAAAAAAATGGTGAATTGCAGCCATTGTAAACTTAAAATCCAGAGCAAATATAAATGCAACTCATAGTTATGAAGAATAACTAACTGATTGGAGGTGATGACTGTAGTTCTGGCTTAAATTTATAGCACATAGCATGGTGCTATATTCCATCATACATTTGTGACAAGATTAATGTAGAAATATTCAAGGTAAATAAAAACAAAACAGTGGTAATACACTTTTTATTAGTTGTAATACAATAGATTGTATTACAGTGATGAAGCTCTCAGTGATGAAACTCTCAGTGATGAA
>JAOEGS010015976.1:4116-27006 GCA_025447755.1 Corythornis vintsioides | reverse complement strand
GAATTTTTTCTCAGTGAGGGTGACGGAGCTCTGGAACAGGCTGCCCAGGGAGGTTGTGGAGTCTCCTTCTCTGGAGATTTTCAAGATCTGCCTGGATCTGTTCCTGGGTGACTTGGTCTAGGTGATCCTGCTCTGGCAGGGGGGCTGGACTAGATGATCTTTCTAGGTCCCTTCCAACCCCTAACATTCTATGATTCTATTATTTATCCATCAGCCACACAAGTTTATACTATTGACTTTGATACAAATAAAAAGGCCATATTCTCTTGGCTTATTAAAAGTGGTGGATCTCTTCTTCCTCCATAATGAATTTTTGCCATCATCTAAATCAGTTACTTTGCTTCATAAGAAAAAATGTGGCATGTGAATGCAAGGCAGGCTTTAGATTATTAGACTAAGGTGATTTACTGCTTGCTAATCATTATTCACTGTTTCGTGTTAGTCATTTGGTACTATATATAGATTACTTGTTTGGAAATAGTCAGCTGCTTCTTGTTCAGCTTTTCTTATAGAAATCAAATTTTAAAAGATAAAACCCACATGGAAAAAAAAATTTAGAAAAGGAAATTACACAGTTGATGTTGAAATGACCAAAAAAAAGTTTGTCATATGGTCATTTCAGAAGCAAGTCCAACCACTCCTTACTAACATCAAAACCCAGCAGTAACTAGCTTGAGCTCAGAAACTATGTCTGCTGTGTTTATTATTTTTTTTATCTCTTATATTTATGTGTACGTTATTTTTCATTCATTTATAATTTTTAAGCAACATAATGGTCCAAAAAGAAAACCCTTGAGGGGCTGACTTCCAACTGTCACTCACAAAGCCTGTTAAATAAAGCAAATCAGAAATACATTCAAGATATTTCCCTCCAGGAACACTTATTCAACCAAATTTTTCAAGGTATTATATAAATGCAACAAACTACATTTGTATGAAAAACCATGTTTCTCTAGATAGTACTATGAAAATATTGTAAAGCTAGAGGTGTTTGAAGTATGGAGGTTACTACGGGTAGATTCAAATTATGCATGTTTTGTTTTTAAAAGCTATTTCTTCTTATTTGTATCTAAATATACTACATAAACATTTATTTTTAAAATAGCAATGACATTAAAATCATAAACAAGATCAAGTAACAGATTTACTAGACAGTACTTACTAGAAAGTTAGGATTAATTCAAAAGAGGAGAAAAAACCAACAGTGAATAAATTTTTGTATGTACTTACATATTTAAAATGCTTCTACAGATTTTTACAGAATGAAAATCATAAATAGAAAATACAGAACAAAACCTCTACTTGACACTGCATTCATTTGACCAGTATCACAAAACACCTTTAGGTAAAAGAGGCATACTGCTTTTTCTAAGCAGTGAGGGCTTGTTTGAAGCCCTTGACTTCATTCCTCTATCACAGTCTCCATAGTTAAGTTTCTACCTATGCAGCAAAACCTTCAGCAGCTAAGTGGTACAAAGGAATGCAGAGCCTTACTGGCAGTGACTTGCAATCATAAGCTACTTAAATAGCCATATAGATGTGAAGTAGGAACAGTTCTGTATTGGTTTAGTTACATCATCAAGGAACTAGCAAATTATAGTGGCACAAAAACACTAGCTCACTGCTGTTGGAGGATTTATTCACAAACTAAAATTAAGTGAAAGCATCATCATATAGACAATCCTAACTTAAGAGTGGTGATAAACAGCATAACATATTTTGATTAAGCATATGTTCTTAGACTGATTGTTTTCCACAAACACAGGGGCAGTCTGGTTTTATTGACACTTATTTTTCACAGAAAATTAGTTGCAGGCATTTGTACATTTCATTTTCCATTCAATACACCTTAATAGTTACAGGACAAATATCTGCACCTAATCAGGAAACAAAAGTACTATGTAATGTACCCTGAAAAAGTAGAAATTGATTGCAATTCCCATTATAAATGCTAAGGAGAAAAAACACAGCAAATTCATTCTAATAAATAGATGGAATTATTTTAAAACAAAGGACTTCAAATTAAAGAAAAAAATGTGCAAGAGAAAATTACGACAATCATACCTATTTTATGAGCAGAAAAGTCTAACCTTCTTGGATACAATTGCACCTTATATTAGTAATTTGCTCAGACTCTTTTCTGATATACACATAATAAATCACATCTGTTACTTCATCACTGACATAATCATAAAACAAAATCATGTAAGCTGTTGCACCAGCTCTGTGTTTCACAGAGCAGGTTTTCCAAATTTAGAATGAAAAGCACACAGATTACAGGAGTTTTAGAAAAATCCTTTGTAACAGTTCATTAAAAAACACAAAACATTATTTTAAAATAGACTTTGGGATGTGTGTGGTTGTTGCTCTTATTTATGCACTCTCAGTAAAGACAATGGCCTTTAACTTTCATTTACTTCGCTGGTTAACAGGTTCATATTACCAGGTTTGCTGAGCAATACCACAACACTGTAATGTCCAGGTTACACATTTTATATTATATTTTTCTGAAAATGTGTCAACTGCAACTCATAAACATCCCTGCTTGCCAAGCACAATAGCTTTTAGAACACTTTCCTAACACATCAGAAAAAAATATTTACTGAAGTAGCCATCTACAGATACCAATGAACTGTATAGGGCCAAAAGGATAAACTTTTAACTCTGATGTTAATGTATTCCCTAAGTGAGTATCATCTACACATGAAACTAATTCTTCCAATGGCTGCTTTATATCTAAAAATATCCTTGCTGAATGCTGCAATTACATTTCTCAGCTGGAGACATCTTTCTACATTATTTTCTTGAATGCATAAGATCCAGGCTCAACCGCATGCTAATCAGCTGCACTGAACTCTAAATGTGATCTAATTAACTAGAAACTACTCAGATATGATTGGTGGGGTTTTTTGGTTTGCTTTTAAATCCAAGCATATCTTAATCACCTTGTCTGTCCTCCAAAGAAAACAGTAAAGAAACAAGACAAAATGTTCAGAGGAAAACCAGCAAACTACACCCTATCATTACAAAATATGCTTAGGTCCTGACATCTAATTACTCTCAAAATAGCATGCTTGCCCAGTAATTTCTTATTAATTCTGACTTTAAAATATCTGGTCTTGAAACTCCTCCAATGTAAGAAGTACCTACGCTGTGTATTCTTGTCACAGTTCAAGACTTACCTATTTGAAGGGTGCGTCACACAGTCTGTAATGAACTGGACAAGCGGCTCCTTGCCCTCAATTTAGGTCAGTGAAGGGCACAATTCCCAGACTGCTGTAAAGTTTGGCTCTGCACTGGGAAATTCAACGCACATACTGTGCAGCCCTATTTGAATTGGGTGTGTTCTCTGCCAGGTTAGGAAAGATGTAGGAATCAGAAGATATTTTTCCTTATTAGATTAGCAACAACTCTCTGGTAGGCCAATATCTGTTACCCTCTTATGCTGCCTCTACAATTCTTAATATGTAACAGAGCTTGGAGGAAAGAAGGATGAAAACAGCAAGTGACCTCATGAGGAATCTTGTCATTAACTGATTCTTTTCCCTCTTGTATCAAAAGCATTCGTAACAACATATAAGCTACTAAACTGAACATATGCTGTGTCTTTTTTTACTCACCTACGCAGTTATCACAAAGGCTGCAATGTGAGGCACGAGGTGGGCGGAAAATCTTGCAAGTAAAACAGTATTTTAGTTTCACTGTCTGTCCATTGATGATCACTTCTTTTGTTCTGGGAGGCGGGCGGTATCCTCCTGAACTGGAGCCATTTGCTATATCTAAACATGGAAATCAAACACATTATATTTTTCCCCGTGAGCTATGGTGTATGCACAGAACTGCTTGATGGCAATCTATAGCGTTTCATACTTAGATTAACACAAAATAAACAACTTTTTATCCCTTCTCTTTATTCTAAAATAACATGTAGCAAGAAGAAATTTAATTAGAAGCAACATTCGTAGCCATTCAATTTGGATTAAAGAAACCAGCCATTCTCAAATCCTAACAGCTACCCCTTGATCTCAAAACTCATACTCTCATACCCCCTAACAGCCCATAGAGAATGCATGAAATACAACTATGACTTCTGGTGCAGCATGGTAAAACTCGGACAATTTATCTTTAGGAATGTCCTGCATATTTTTAGAATTCCTTTAATAAGAAAAAGTCTTTCAA
This sequence comes from Corythornis vintsioides, assembly GCA_025447755.1. NCBI lineage: Eukaryota > Metazoa > Chordata > Aves > Coraciiformes > Alcedinidae > Corythornis > Corythornis vintsioides. The sequence continues at coordinate 22,827 of JAOEGS010015976.1, read as the reverse complement.
CAAGTGCTGCAGGAATTCTACAACCCAATATAGAATATGCTAATTTCCTCAAGCAGCAGCAACAGCTCTGCCATTAGAGTTTGGCATATGGAAGAAATAAGATCAATCATCACTTCGGAGATCTCTTAAATGCTGTGATACTATTCTGAATGTGTTCCGTTGTATTTCACAGCTCCTGCTGTTGAGAAGTTTGAAAATATAACTTCCAGTGTTACTTGAACACATCTTGAAGTTTGTTTGTTGCATAAAAATAGGTTCCAACAATATCATTTGGTAGAAGTGATGGTGTTTTGGATTTTGTTTACTTGCTTTAGTTTTATTTTAGAACATCAGATTATTTTTTCCAGCAAGTAAAGGATTAAGCTATATCTTTACAGTTTGATTTTGTCCTTTAAATGCACACAAGTTGACCTAAACTCTGACAGTTGAGCATGTAGAAATGGTACCTCTTTCTCAGTTTATTTGTTCTTCTGTAATCACAATCCAATCAAACCACAGAAGTGAAAAAAAACCCTAAATAACTACTCTTGAACAGGTAGAACAGCAAGAGCAATAGAAAAGTTAAATACATTATTTTTCAATATATTAATGAAACTACATTTCAAAGTCACAGTCACCTTCAGGACTGTGTTTTAAGTTGTCCTTTTCACTTTGATGTAGGGCAAATGTGGGGATGGATGACAGAGGACTAAAAGACTTTGACAACTTTGAGGTCTAATTGCTAGAAATATAACCAAAAATTACCATTTCTGCCAGCTCTGCAGACATATTTACACAGTCTACAGTGCACTTTCCAAGGGAGAAACCAGAAAGCCTATTACCCTAGCAAGGTATTCAAATCACCAGCAGCATAGCTGTGCTAGCAAAGGTGTCATTATACAACACAAGAGATTTAGCAGCAAATCTAGTTTAAGAAGCTGACATCTGCAATTAGTTCACGCACTCCATAAATGTGCATCAATGATGGTATTTGCAGGACACCATCATTCATTTGACCACTGAAACAACTGGACTTCAGAAAACTCTTGAAGAAGAGGGTGGAAGGAAGGGAGCAATAGCTCACAATGATGGAACCAGGATTTGAAGTTCTTGAATGTCCCTTATGAGAAGAAATGGTGAACACTGAAGAAACAGCAGCTAAGCAGCAGCCTACTAGACCCTGATGAGGTACACAGACATTTACTCATTTGTGTTGGATCTACAGCAAGCCCTGCAATAGTAATCCAGGTCCTGTGATCCACACATGGAAGCACACATTACTATATGGCTCTCAGAACAGCCAATGACACTGATTTTGACTTCAAGGTCAATACTGCCTGACACAGTATTGTTGATTAATTATTGCATTAAAATCTACTAGAGTATTTACGTGCTGAAGCAGAACTAGACAATAAAAGTTGTTTAATGTGCAATACACACGTGATCTTGTTTCCTTTTTTGTTTTTGTTTTGTTTGTTGGGGCTTTTCTGTTTTGTTTTGGGTTTTTTTAAGTTATGTTATTTAAAAAACTCATTGATTAAAATATTCTTTTTAAGCACTTTAGAAGATACTAGAATTTGATGAGGTCAACAGAAAATTTCATTTCTTCAGGTTCAAGTAAAATACATTTTTTATTTGTTTGCATAACAGTTTAGTTGTCCTCATGACACAAGTACTTTTTGATTTTTGTATTCTAATTCGGAACTAAGCTGAAAAGATGTTCTTTTGAGGGCACAGCACAACTGTGCTTATACTATTTAAAGCTTTACAGAGACACAGATGATTCCTAAATCCAGAAAACATTAACCCTAATTACGCATTTATGCAATAAAGCATTTAACATGTGAATGCATAACTTAGTCATCTATAAACCAATACTCATAGTCAAATTCAGGTGCATAACTCTCAAAAAAACCTAATGAAGCCTGAATTTTATATAGGTATAGCATTCTAAAGTGCCAATATATATATTATCTACATCCTAAAATAACACTAACATTTCACATTTTCTTCTTTTACAAAACCTTATTACTCCTGAATATGTACATAATCATTGAAAGAAAATAAACTGGTCAAGGTGAATTGTTTAGAAGGAAAAAAAACCTCTTTTTTCTTATTAAACATTTAAAGCCAATCCCTTTTCCCCCCTTTCAAGAAGTTCAAAATCTGCACTGTATTTATTTTATTCTAAAATGAGCTCTAGCAGAATCTCAAAGGCAACTTCCCTCTTCTCCAGTGGAAAAGGGAGACTACTGGCCAGCCCATTATATTTACAACACTGATTTTCTAAGAGGATTTCATTCCAAACCTTTGCAGGGAAGTTCAAGTTCACAGGGACAGCAAATCCTAGTTCTCTGAGGAAAATTAATCTCAAAATCCAAGGGTGAAAGCTGATGTAAAATAAATTAATGAAAACAGTCTTGCTGACTTTCCACAGAGACAGGATTTCACCCACAAACCTAAAATGCATAATCAACCCCAAAAGTCCCAGTCTTTCTGCTTATTAACATTTTCTTCCTGGAAACAAACAACAGGGCAAGGTCAAATGTGCTTGGATTTAATCAGATTTATCTAACTTAAATGTGCAAAACGTGCCCTGGTCTCACTGTGATTTTTCAGACTGCAATTAGCCTTCCATTGGACTGCTCATACTTAGGTTCTAACACAGTTAAAACTTTTAAAATATGAAGTCCTTTTAAGACACCACAAGATCATCCTTTACAGAATCAGCTTCCCCAAATAAACCTGTATTTGACAGCTACATTTTACATTTTTTCTCTTCCAATCCATTACTGATGTAATAATGCAAGTTATTTTACAAAAGAGTACCATCTTCCCACTAATGGGATGGGCTTCCATGCTCTCTGCTCAGACATATTTTATAACTGCTTTAGCAGTGCTAAATGTTCACGCGCTAGATGGGGCTCCAGCATTTTTATTACCCTATTACAAAACCCCCAAACATACAATCCATATCCTTGTAGGATCAAGATACTCAAAATGCTACAAGAAAGTCACTCCCAAGTATTTTATGGAGACACAGCACAGTCCAGCAATCTTCTATTGTGAAACTCCAATTAGACCTCTCAAGTTATTATACTGATAGCAAATGGAAGGTGCTGTTTAGATGAGACACACAGACTGGAATTTTGTGTACAGATCACCAGGATTCTCCTGCTACATTTGTCTAGAGACAAACAGTCTCTAGAAGTTCTCTCCACAAACAATCAAATCATGCAAGTTTTGCCATCAACTTAAAGGGACAAAATTTCAATTTTCAAACTGTATGACCTAAAACATCTAAAAAAAACCCCCAACCAACAGCAACAAAACAAACAAAAAAAAAACCAACCAACCAAAAAAAACTAAAACCAACACTTCCCTGAAAGCCCTGCAAAAATGAAAACCTCTAAGGAATGTCTTCATCTGTGTTTCACCACTTAAATCTAAGCTACATGCTTAACAACAGTGGGGCTACAAGAGGAAAAGGTAATTTAATTTTTTTAAGGAAAGAACATAAATAGAATTTTCTTGTTTACAGACAGTAACCTCAGGGACAAACAATACCGGGAACCTGGTTTAAACTGAAACCAGCAGCTGCTAACTGCATTCTTCACATAATTCTTCATGGGATAGCCAGCAAGAGATACTGGATAGCCAACAACAGATACTGACCAAATATTACTCCTGACTTTGGATGAAAGACTTACTGCCTTGGTTTCAGAAAAAAAAAGCAACAACAACTAAGTATAATTTTCTTAAGAACTGCATCATTTTCTTGAAGTCATAAAGCTTCACATGAGAGGTATTCTTGCTCCCAGAAAGAAATGTAATCTTTAGTGATTTGCTGAGGAAATATTAAGAGCTTTCTGAAAAGCTTACTTGAATGCACTACAAAAATGACAAAGTAATGTCAGTAAACTTCTGTTAAGAATGTTGTTTAAAGCATGCATTATCAGGTTTGGCTATAAGGCTGTCGAGCTGGTCTCCCACCTTTGGAGAGAAAGCAAAGCATACCCACAGAGTTCCCACAAGAGATATGTATTTGTTCAGGCTATTGTCAATTCTAGGAAATGCCTGTACTCTGGCACAGATTTAATTTTATAAGGCCCTAAGCAAATCAAATTGTGCATTTCCAAACAAATGAAAGACAAATGTGAAGTCTCAAATGTAGTCTTGAGCATCAATGGAAATCAGAGAGACAAGACAAACACAACATCCAGAGATGATGTGCTGGGGTAGCTAACACACTGAGTCCAGGGCTTTTAAGAAGGCAAAAGAAAGCAAGCAGAAACTGGGAACTGGCCTGGGCTGGTTAAGCAGAATAATTCAGGAAGATAAACATAAGTTAAGATAGTTACCATCAAGAAAAATCCAAAGGATGTCTTTGCTCTAGATGGGCCTTTATAAGGATGGAAGGATCAATTACCATAATTATCTTTTTATTTATCTCCATCAGCTATCCAACGAGCAAAAGATCAATATTGTGGAAGAAATACTAACCTTGCATACAAATGGACAAATGATTTCCCACCTGTGAAACCCTTTTTTCTAGGTTTGGTTACTCTTATAAGCCTTGATATTTAGAAGGCTATTATCCTATAAACCTTTTTCCACTTGAGGTAACTTCACACTAAACTATAAAAGACATATCATAACCACACAGAGGTTACAAAATAAGGTTACTTCTATTTTTCATGTTCCCACAGAAACAACAGCCCCTCTCAGTACAGTACTTTGTGCAATTGCAGACCCCATGCTTATATGCACCATGAAGAGGATGCAGCTAACACCGAGATTGCACTGGAAAAAATAACTTTTCATTTTTCATGAAAAATTATAATTGAAGTAAAAATACTATATCAGTAAGTTGAATTTCCTATTTAGAAAAAAAAAAATCCAACAAAAAACAACACCAAAAAAAACAAACCAAAACAAAAAACCCCCACACACAAAACAAGAGGTCCTGTTGCATTTACCTGAGATTACAGCACTTTCATAGCAATTAGAAGTTATTTTGCATTATACATGCCTCAAGCATCTAGCTGTTTTTGTTCTATTACATTAGATTAAATAAAACTAAGTATTTTCAGATTTACTATAATTCCTTTTTTTAGGCCACATATATTGTAAAATATTTTATTACAGGTCATGTTTTCTAAACTTATCTATTTTGCTGACTTCCTTTTGAGTTTCCACACATCAAAAAAACTAGAGAACTGAGCCCTCATCAGCATGATGCATTGCAGAAAGTTATTTCTCATTATTTTATGAAATTGCTCTTCTCCTAATGCATCCCCAAAATAATTTCCCCTTTTTGTCATGATAAAACGATGCCAACTCGATCTGTTTGTAGAAATACACAAGACCCCTTCTACTGCACCTTGCACTACTTAGCTCTAGCTCTCTTTTTGTTAGCACTTGATTTCAATGCACTCATGCATTTTTAAATTTGTTCCCTAAATTTACTAAGGTGTATATTTTAAATGCATAAATAAATAAAATCAAGTTGAGTGTTTACAAATTTCCTCAACTCAGCATCAATTTCAGAGTTAAGATATTCCCTTCTGCTTGAGCCCACAATCAGTCTCTGCAGTATCCTACCTGATCCCTCAACATTTGCCACTAGAGTGCCTTTCCAGAAAGTTGCCCATTGTGGCAATTTAATCTAGACTTAATTTCCAAAATTTATATAGAAACATAAGCAGGACAGTAAAAAGAGCCCTACTGCAGGTAAAATTAAGTGCATTTGCTGCTTCTTTTCCATCAGGATGGTTGCTCCTGAAAGGAAAGACATCAGATTGGTTACACTTGATTTGCTCTTAAAATACTTTGTTGCTTGTATTGATTCTTAAATGGTAATAAAGCCCTGCAGTGCCAGTTCCTACAATTTGATCATTTAGCAGTTTGCTCCCTGTCTTTTCACACAGAGAATGATTTCTAGTGATAGAACAGGCAGATTTCTCTTAGTTAGAATATTAGATACACAGATGCAGTACAGAAGACTGACAGATTTTTCTTTTAACAACTACTACTACTACTTTCTCTCTTCTGACCTGCCCTTCACAGCAGCTGTCAAGAAGTGTGCAACTTCTTTTCCGAGATTAAAGCAGAGTGTTGAATCCTTCAAAATTCCCTCTGTTATTCCTCATTTCCCAATTACACAGCATGCCTTCAGCTTCTTTCTCCCTCTGACCTCTTAAGAGCACCTGTCCTGTTATCTTCTGCTGGTTTTATGCTGGTTGTAATTGACTTTCTTCCCCCTTTGCCTTTCTGACACTTCCCCTCTATGTCTGTTCTACCTCTTTATAGTCACCTTCAGAAACTGTCTCCATTTCTGATACAAGTACCTTTTTGGCTGCAATCATAGTAAAGTCACAAATACAGACAGAATGGCCCCTTCCACACTTGCCAAATTTTCCTCATTATGAACACAGCTTGATGATGTGCATTTAATATAATATCTTTCAATAATAGAGGTCCCTTTTGCTTTGTAGACATCTTTTTATTTTCTTTTTCCCAAATAATTTCACTTTCTTTTCTGCTATGAACACAGACAGTGGCTGGGTTACTACCACCTCATCAAATCCTCAAGAAACAATTGTTTTCCATTCCTGTACCCTAGTGTTGGAAATAAGCAGCATCAGAGCTCTGTTAGTCCTCCATCTTCACCAGGAAAAAGGTGATAACCTACATGGAAACATTTCACTCTATCAGCATGGCCATGCTGTTTCCAAATGTCACTTGAATGAAGTACAGGCAGTTTCTTTGGCAGGTTTTATTTTTGCAAATTGTTCTCTTTAATCAGCTCGTCATATTCTGTGCTTTCTGACATATAAAAAAATACCATTTAATGAGCTTTAAGAGAGGCTTCAAAACAGCATTCTTAAATTAGAATTCCTCCTCTTGGGACATAACAGTTTCTCGCTGCATCTATAGTAATTTCTGTAAGGTCAATTCCCAAAGAGACAGGTAGGGCAGGGTAAGACTGTATTTAAGAACAATATGAATACAGTAAAAGCTACAGATTGGACATGTTACATGCACAAAAAAAAAAAAAAAATTATCTTTTCCTTACAATAATTTATTCTGTCTATAAAGTGAGATTAGTCTTGTCTCTGTATTACAGAGAAAAAAAACCCAAACCAGAACAGAATCATAAAATGGCAGGGGTTGGAAGGGTCCTCTGGAGGTCACTGAGTCCAATCACCCTGCCAGAGCAGGATCATCTAGAACATAAGCAGTAAGAAGCCCAATGATTTGTCTGCAAATCTTGCTCCTAACCAGCTTTGAAATCCTATCCCTAGCCAAAAATGGTATTAAAGGCATCTGTTAATATAATAAATGAAGGAAGGATGGCTGGTCAACAGGTTTGGAAACAAATACCTTCCCATCTCCTAGTTCTAGCTTAAATACATTTCACAAGTGCAGACTTCCAAACAGTGTCCTCCTCTGGTGGTCTAGCCTATGCCTGATGATAATCTTGTCTGATTAGGTACAGCAGTGTCCCCCACAATGCTGCTTTTCTGAGAAGGCAAAGGAGCAGCTAACACAAATGGGTTGGTTGTATGAGTAAAGCAGTATGTGTGTTGTTCAGTAGAAATGGGTGAAAATTGAAAAACAAGCTTGGTATTAATCAAACAATTGCTAAGCTTTCATTTTAAAACTCTTTAAATTGTAAATTTTATAAAGATGAAATTTAAACTAAAGCATACTTTTTCTTAAACTTTTAAAGATATCATTCATGTTTAACTTTATTTAGAAGGCAGCATCCTTTATTGAATGAGCTGGGACTGCTGGAGTGAGACGTGTACATGAGATCACAGTGGCAGACTTATGAAGCATGAAGATTTAACAGAAATCTAAGTTCTTCAAGTAAATCTTATGGAAGATTATGATATTAGATAGACATGATTTGAATATCTAATAAATATAGTTAACTTGCACTCATAAGAGGTTTTATGTGGAACTCCAACTTTGCCAGAATCAGGCAAAGAATGTTCCCTGCTCCCTAAATATTGCATTAATAAACTGAAATGATTTAATTTCTTTATGGCAAGTTGACTGAAGATTTTCCTTTTAAATAATCCAGAGTGCCATAATCAAAAGTAATCAAACAGAAAAAATATATACTAATTTATATTAATCCATCTGGGATAGAGCTATCTGGGTCATCTAGGATCTGAGAGTTTACTTCCCTATAGACTATGTACAGTATGGTCCTTGCCCAAAGCTAAGTCCTGCCCGGCAGGGTAACCTTCTTCCTGGCATGGCAATGACAGCTGGCTCCTGCCTCTGTCCAAACAATGTAGAAAAGCAATTTCACTTTTCTTCCTAAATCATGCACGCCAGCAAAATACACTGTTTTTTGAAAGCTATACCAGGACTATAAAATTTGGTGACTCACATGTCAGACTTCATACACCATGAGAAAGGTTTTCCTTTCCACAAAGTTCAGTGACCACGTTATATGATCACACAGTTCTAAAAGCCTCAAACTTACACAAGGAGCATACAGAGACAAGCATGCAGCGTGCTGAAAATGTGTTGATTCCACTTCTGAACTCAAATTCAAACACTTTGAAATACACAAAAAGCCATTTACTACAGACATCTTTTTACCTTAACACACAACATGGTACAATAGCTCTAGTGAGGCCCTTCCAGAGCTGGTGAAAGAAAATGTTATCACAGAAGTGACGACCAATGAACTCATTACTGTATTTGGAAATCCTGTTTCTTCTTAAAATAATCCATACCAAAGAGAATGTGCATGTTTCCAGAAACTTCCACTCCATGTGTACACCTCTCTACTTCATAACATGGTGTTAAGAGTCTAAACCAGTGACTTACCCTTCAGACATTTTCACCAGTGCTTTGTGGAGAATTTTTAATCTAGAGAGCCAAACGGAACTTAGTCTGAGGTAAACACCTCAAATTGACACTCTACAGATGCAGAAGCATCTGCAACAAGTTTAGTGCATTCATTTGATTCTACTGCATTAAATTGTCACAGTAGACAAAGCCCAAGACTTTACTATAATATCAAAGACCCTGCAGGCATTTCTCCTGTGCTTGACTAAACCTGTCCCCTGTCATCTCAATTGCATAAGGGAGCGTTCTTCAAATTGCTTCAGAAAATGGGATTTCCATTGACTATCATATCAAAGCAGATATAGTAGCCTTTAGTAGGCTTTAAAGGCTTACTGAAAAATAAGTAAACAAAACCACCGTTTACAAAGGAGCTCTGCAAACTCTTCCTGTGTTTTCTTACTCAGGTAGCACAGCTATTCAGCATATTTGTAGCTGTAGAAATTCCACAATTAGAACTTAGTTAACAATTCACTTGATAAATGAGGCTGATTAAAATCTAGCTTGCTTTCCTTCCATTGTGCTGGCTTTACACAGATAAAAGTAGGAATATTTTACTACTGTTACTGAACAAAAATCTTCACAAGACTGCATCATCTTATGAGACTATATATTAACACAGAGACTTATCTGACTCTTTCACAAAATCACAATTGGTTTTCTTGCCAAAAGCACTTCAGAAAGTATTCTCTTGTGTACCACAGAGAGGCTTCTACCAGACTTGCTGAAATGTATTTACAGTAATAATTATCACTCTCCAAGGACAGTATTTTGTTCGCTGTCTTTCTTGGTGAAGAACTGATCAACCATCTTTCCACAGGAATCACTGCCGTGTCATCAGACATTACAACTCCAGAACAATTACTGTGGCAAGACAGAAGTAACTCCTCCCTTGTGGAGAGCAGGACACTGCCTTCACACAGCACATGCACCCTCGGGAGGAAAGCGAAGAGACAACAGACCTTCAGTGTTACCTATTTGTCTCTCTAGATCTGCTGCTTCGTCTGGTGTTGCACGGGGGAGGACACCAGGGTCACTGAAACTAGTGCGCAGCAGGGTCCCCATCACGAAAAAGAAAAGAATCCCACCAATTGCAGGTATAGCAGGTGTAATCTTCTCTGACAAGTATGGACAACTGGAAAAACAAAAGAGATTAAACATCATCAGTAACTCATAGTACAACTTGCTCTCAGAAACTCTTTACCATTATAAATGCATACGAAGAAAACTCTTCTATTGATACACTATTTAAAATGTTTACTGAAGCTGAAATTTCTGTTTGTGTGTTCAGGACACTTCTGAAATTACTCGTTATCTCTTTTATATAATAAAAGATCCAGATAGCATGATAATGACCTCACTAATATGCAGTGCTCACTTACCTAAGAAAACATTATTACAATATATTATAAGCCCACATATTTGTCCATATACTGCCTGATTACATGTAAAATGGGCAGTATATGGAAGTAAAAAAGGGGGGGGTAAGGGGAAATAACCTGAAGATATTCAGCAATAAAAATAAAGCACATACCATGATGAACTGAGCCACATTGACAAATGTTAATCAGTCTACAAAATTAGGTTATCATCCATCACAAAGATGGTGCTCAAGAACTTACACCAGTGACATTTTAAATAGCCTTGGTATATATCATTGTTGTAACACCATTACTGGATCTCTTCCTTAATTAATTTCTTGTAACTTGGTCAGCTTCTTTACTCATTTACAGAGCAAAATGAATGGAAATGACAGTGCAAGACACCTGGAACAAATAATCCAGGGAGGCCTCAACAGCCCAACCAGCATCAAAAAAGGCTCCAGGATTACCAGATTTACAGTGTGCATGCAAGGCTTAAGATTGGATCATGGGTTAACAAGCTTTCCTCTATGCTTCACATCATAAAATCCAAATGGACAGAAGCCTTGAATTTAAACTTGAACACACAAAAATATAAGTATTTTTTTACAACTGCATAAAAAAAGGGGTAAGAACACTTAGACCTTACAGGGTATAGTAATCTTGTCAAGCTGAGTCATACAGTAAGTACTAGAGGATCATCTCAGAAAACACACAAGCTGAAGGCTCTCTGCATAGCTCTTACATTAAACAGAGGCAGGGAAAACATGGAGATGCCTTCATGCATTTCTGATGTCTGCATGAGAAGTAATGAAATAAGCCTAAAAGCAACGTAAGCCAAAACCCAGCAAACTCTAGGCCTCAGGGCTCCAGCTAAATCTTCCAGGTATCAATCAAGTTTAATTAACATCGTCTTCTCTGTTTCTGCTGACTGCCTGAAATGATGATTCAGACACACAAGCTTCTGCACTGCAGATCAGTTAACCTCAGTGGAATGTGAGCTGAGCGGGTGCTGACAATGTCAGCCTCATTGTCCAGTGCTCCTGACGACAGGAGGGGGAGAGAATGGAAACACTTCTCATAGCAGCTACCATGTACCAAGCATTTATCTCTCTGTAACCCCGTTAAATATACTTGGCTGCTTCATCAAAAGCTGTGGGTTTCACGGATGCAGCGAGTCCAAATACATTACATGGCACATCATGCCATCACTATGAGTGGAATTCACTTTTCATCTTGCATCAATGTAATATTAAACCTGTAACAAGTTTCAAAATATTAAAAAGACAACTGGATAGAAACAACAAAAAAAAAAAAAGGCAAGGGGCAGAAGGTAACTATAGTTTCATATTATGAATAGACTGCTTTAAATAATAAGAAATCTACTTCAAACATAGACTTTTGGGAAATCAGTTTCAAAGCCCCAGATGTATGAAATCAGTGCTAACTAAAGGAAGCAGCAGCAAGACAGCTGGTAGGTAGGAACCTTGCTCCCTTCATGTCAGACAAGCCAGGCAGAATGAATAACTGAAGAGAAGCTTTCATATCATCTAAACGTCCTACTGCTCAATTTATTTCTTGCCACAAAGGATTACTGAAATCATAACTACTGTAATATGCTCACACAGAGTACAAATAGGCTGCAAGAATGTATTTTTAAAAGGATTAGAAGGAACACATACATTAATGACCACTAAATATAGCACAGTGCTATTAGTCCCCTATTGCATTATTCATTATGAATACCAAGGAAATTGCAACTGTGATGAGGTCTGTTGACCAAACAAGAGCTGTATGTGTGCAGAAGGTACATGGAGATAATCTCAGAGCACGGTAGGTGAGATACAATTTAGACAGGTGCCAACACAAAAACCAGCAGTGGCTTCTACCTACACAACTGAAATTCTCAGTGACATTAAGAGAATGGAAACGGAAAGACTGTCGTGACACTGACACATTTTAACAATAATTTAATAGTTAATTGGTAGAAATTCCTGTGCTGAAATACTGAGAAAGCCTTGCATTGCTGAAAAGTGATTATTTCATTACAGAAAAAAAAAAAATAAAGCAACATGAAAATGTCTATTTCTACCTTGCTGAACCAAGTCCATCTGTAGTGAAGCTCTCAAAACTCCACACACTCTTCACCACAGAAGCGTAAGGTAATTTGCTTTGCTTTAAGATGTTTTCAGGGTTTAACAACATGTATTTTAATATCTTTGACTTGGAATTACTTCAGCAATAATGCAGAAAAAACTGAAGTTGTCATTATTGGCACTAATAACCTATTAATGCTCCACCAATTCATAACAATCTGGATTTTGGCTCAAAATTGCCAATAACTCTGTAGAAATGCCCTTGCATATTTTTGTAATTTATATTTGCATGTTTTATATAACAAGTTTCTTTGTACTGTTACATTACAGTATTATCTTAAACAATTCATTTCAACACTACTACTTTTAGAACAGTCCAATAGTGCATGCAGAAAAAAAAGATTATTCCTAATATTTGCTCAAATTCTTTAATTAATTAGAATCAATTGAGTTTGCATGCCTTCAGGCATCAGTTTCCCTCAGATTTTACAGGACATCTCTTTTCTGGGTGGTATTTTCAGTCAGTTTTAAAGGAAATATTAGTAGATATTTCTTGACAGCAAATTTCAGAGCTTTCATGCAGAGGGACTCCCATGCAGAAGACTGCACATCTGCAGCACTGCTTGTGATAAAGCAGCACTGAGCTCCAGAACAAATCTCTGTCCTGCTGCCGAGCAAGTATTGACAGACCTTTTAAAATCAGCACTTGGTAACTACTATACATGAACTGACATCCTCAGTTTACATCTTAGACACAGTTCTTAATCAATACCTGGAAAGATAGCAAGTACTGACTAGGTCTGTCCCAGAAAGCATATTTTTAAGAAGTATTACTTGATTATAGATCCCCCTAGAAATTGTTACTCTGGAAATAGCTTCTTCACCAAACAGGGTGAATTTGCACATTTTGGGTAGCTAATAGCAGGGTTGCTATTTGCACATAGCAACCAGTAACACGACCTGAAGTTTTGAATTAATTGAGGGGCTCTGTACAAATGAGACCTGCTTTTGCTTGGCTTTTCAGCTGCTTTTTTGAAGAATCATGTGAAAGGTTGTGTGAGTGTAGGAGAAAAATAAAACCTGCTTGAAGACTAGTTTGCTACAGCTAGATAAAAATAAAAACACACTGGCATTTAAGAGATAATTATAAAGAAATAATTATCAAGTATTGTAACTGTGAATGATGGATACAGAAGTGCAATAGAAGAATTCTTAACAGCCAGCATATGTCATAGCTGCGTAACTGTGCTCCCAGTGGCTACCAAGATGAGCAGAAACATACACACAGTAATTGTACTGAAGGGCACGCACACTGAGTGTCCTACAACTTTCAATCTCTTTGATTAGAAAAAGGAAGGAAGATAGGAAGCCTTCTTAAGGCCTTTCCTGGAAAGTCCACTGGCAGTTGTTGTTATTAATTGATGGGAACACACCATAAGACAAATCTATCCAATAGGGATGATAGTAGAATGACCAATCAAACAGGGAGATTTGGAGAGAAGCTAAGCCTATGGTTAGAGAGAAAAAAAGAAAAGAAAAAAAAAATTAAATGAAACCACTTACTAAAGAGCACAAAGAAGACAGTGTGTTGTACTTGTGATACATTGGAAAATTTATGTTTGTGCCAGTATTGCTTATTTAGTATACCAGTAGCTATTGGGGTGCAGGTGGTGTCCAATTCTAAGAGAAAAGGCACTGAGAACCTGGAGTTGGTTCTACGTTTCAAGTTAGCATCTGAATAAGACTCTGCTATTTCCCTAAACTAACCCAAAGGGTTTGTCCTTTCACCCTAACTTACGGCTCCTCTCACCTCCCCCTTCCTTTCGACACCCCTGCATTATTGCTCCAAGCCACTCCAGCCCAAACTTCACCTTATGCCAAAACAAATCTTTGTCAGGTTCTTTTGTGATCCAAGTTAGTTTACAAACACGTGTGAAAACTACACCATTTTGTGACTTTTCTTTCTGCCTCCTTAAGAAACCAAATAAGCACTTGGGAAGAAGCAAGTGAAGGAATATTAACACAAAGCAAGAAAAACAGGAGCACATGTAAAAAATAGAGGGACAGGGAACAAGGGTCAGAGGAAGGAGATCTCCTCTTAAGTAGCTGTCAGTAAGGTTCTCATTTTGACCACTGCCTCTTGTCAAACCAGATTCTAATCTTGACCTCTTTCAAGGTAGAGACAGCAACAGAACACCCATACACATAAAGGCAAATGAAGATTCTAAGAACAAAAAAAGCTTATAATTTACTTGTCTAATGACAAGTTGCCAGTTTAAAGAAAGCAGCCAAAGGCACCCACGTAGACCACAGCACAGACATACAAGGATGGGCAAAACACGAGGCCACAGCAAGACCCTTGATGGCTGCTGCCTGGCAAAGACTGTGGGAAGATAAATGGGACAAAGAGAAAGATTACAGTGAAATAATTTGTTGTAGGGTTTAGAGGATTGTCTCTTTTCACTTGTTTTTCCAGCAGAATCTCAACTAGAGAACACTACATTTCATATTGCTATTAGGAAAAGTGTTGGCAAAGTGTAAGAAGGTGCCCAAAATTGAACACAATACTCAATATGTGGCCTCACCAGTGCTCAGTACAGGGGCACACTCACTTGCCTAGTCCTGCTGGCCACACTGTTCCCATTGCAGGCCAGGATGCTACTGGCCTTCTTGGCACACTGCTGGCTCATGTTCAGCTGGCTGTTGATGGGCACCCTCAGGTCCTTTTCCACCAGGCAGCTTTCCAGCCACTCAGCCACAAGCCTGTAGTGCTGCCTGGGGTTGTTGGGACCCAAGGGCAGAATCCAGCACTTGGCCTTGTTGAACCTCATACCGCTGACCTTGGCCCATTGATTCAGCCTGTACAGATCCCTCTGCAGAGCCTCCCTAACTCCAAGCAGATCAATACTTCAGCTCCATTTAGTGTCATCTGCAAACTTATTGAGGGTGCCCTCGATCCCCTCATCCAGATCACTGATGAGGATATTCTTCACAAGCATGCTGCTGGCACAGGAAAAATGTGGTGCAGTTTGAGTACAGATTAATCCAAGTAGTGTTCCATCAAACACCTAGCAAGACTGGCTAGGGAAGTTCTGAGTTAGTTTCCTCTATCTGCCCAATTCTTTTTTATAGCCTTTAAAATACCTATTAAAAAATTGAAGATATATTAAACAGACCACAGATCAATTTCAATGCAATGAGAAATTTGTTATTAAAAAAAATGGATTTATTATTCTTTTGTGTTTTGAGCTTTTTTTTTTTAGATCATAAGCTCCCTCATTTCAAAACTGTCACCCAGTTTCAAAAATATCTGATAAAATACAAGACAAAAATCACTCTCATAATACTGGCTTTATTCCAAAATCCAAGACATTTGGAATGCTGCAGACATGTGAAAACTATGGAAAGCACAACAGCTAATGTACAAGAGGTAGAATGACAGCAGTAAATAGGCAGAATATTACCTCCTCCTCAGTTTAATCACCTAAAATATTATATCCTAATCATAAATGCAGATTTATGTATTGGTTTCAGACAGGAAGCATTTAATCTTGCTTGAATGTTTTACTATACTTATTCTATATTTTATGGTACTGGGTACATCTTTTTTCTGTACTTGTTACATTGTCTGGGGGTAACTCCAGTTGAAATTTGCTCCAGTTTAAAATACTTTTTAAGTGAGAACACATGCAGAATAATAATTATATTGTGTACATGAGTCCTGGCCTCCACCAGCACTTAAAAATTATTATGTAAAACAAAGAAGATTAATATGATGAAATTGCACAGATTACAGAACAGCATAATCCTTAAACCTACTAAATTAAGTACCTTAGAAGTTCTCTCAAACCTAGTACACAACAAAATTAGCTACATGTTATCCTAAACAGCAAAAGCTCAGTCTTCAAAGCTTCATGTGAAAATCTGATACAATTGGGTCTTTAAAGCCATTGTCAAAACACCTGAGCAATTACCAAGAATGAAAGACTGTAGGGACATCTCCCCTGCTCAGACAAGCAAGTGTTCAGTGGTGCTCCTTACTCCATTAAATTTAGGTGCACTACCATGGAAATCAGATTCACACTGATTTTTTATTGGGATGTAGGAGTTTAGCTTAAGCTAAGCAGGCAGTGCTGATTATTAAATTGTATGAGATAACCACAAACTCCCTCCTACAATTAAAGATCTTAAGCATTTAATAGAGTAGATGTGAAACAATAAAAAATAATAGCCTTACATGACCTCCCAATTTTTATTGCTACATTAATTAACTCTAATGATGCACTGTCAAACTTTAAAGCTGGAGGTAGATAAAATGCACACTGCAGAAAGAACCTCTGCAAAATTGATGTGATTACCAAAGCTCCTACAAGGGCAACTAAATTTTACTTTCTGATACAGAGAATAAACTTCCTTGTTTTACAAAACACAATTTCTAAAATTTTGATTGCACCATTGGCCAGAAATTTCCAAGTAAGGCAGTAAGAAAATGAGAAACATCTATCAGGCTTTTAAGAGCCTGAGTCTTACCAAATAATCAGTTTCTTTATGAAAGTCCAATGCAAGTCTGACATATCCTCAAAAGACAAACCCAGAAAAGACATGACTTCCAACCATGCAGCAAATCAAGGGCTTGTTTTACTGCAGTTTCTATTTGCTGACTACTTACTTGAAAAATTTAAAATAGATTTGTAAGTCCATTCTCCCATTTTTAGATTTGTAAGTCCATTCTCCAGTGCAAGGTCTGGTTTCCATTGTAAAAAACTACCAATTAATGAATTCCACTAAATGCACAAACACATGATTTCTTTTAAACAGCTCATATAAAACACTTTCTTTCCTGTAATGCTTCTTATTACTTCCTTATTATTTCTTATTATTTCCTGTTCAGTGATTTTATAACTAAACCATCAGGTAATCCCAAGTACTTATGAACAGAAGTGAAAACTGGGACAAAACAAGAGGAAATGCCTTATGCCACAAATAAGTCCCTAAAGGAGTATGAGCTTCTAGGTGATTTCCACAGGATTCTCTGGAAACTGAAACATATGCAAGTTAATTGCTGCTACAGACTGGACTTGGAGTTTTCAAAGAGCAGTATTTTCTGTTCACCTACACAATTTATGAGGTCTAAGAGCTAGAAATAATGACTAGCTCTTGCTGAAGTACAAAGGCCCATCAATGCAATCCCTACCCCTGGCCACACTCAACTGTCACTTCCCTTGTATAAGCACAAGTGAGCTGGGTAACACCGAGTTAAAACAGAGGAAAAGCTCCCAATTACGTTCCCTTTTCTGAAAAAAATATACACCTCTAAGCCCATGGAAGAAAATAAGATTATCCAGAGTAGCCAGCATGGATTTACCGCAGGGCAGTCATGTCTGACTAATGGGATAGCCTTCTATGATGGTGTGACTGGCTGGGTAGACACAGGCAGAGCAGTGGATGTTGTCTACATTGACTTCAACAAGGCTTCTTACACTGTCTCCCATAACATCCTCGTGGGTAAGCTCAGTGAACGTGCATTAGAAGAGTGGTGAGAAGGGCTGAGAGCTGACAGGCTCATGATCAGTGGCACAGAGTCCAGTTGGCAACCTGTAGCTTAGTGTCTTTCCCCAGGGGTCCAGTCTTACACAGCAATGGTCACAAACTGGAACACAGGAAACATGAGGAAAACCAGCTTTACTGCGAGGGTGACTGCGAGCACTGGCACAGGCTGCCCAGAGACAGGGTGCAGTCTACTTGTCTACAGGCTTTCAAAACCATTCTTGATGCATTCCTGTGTGGCCTGTCCTAGGTGATCCTGCTCTGGTAGAGGGGCTAGACTCCATCTCCAGAGGTCCCTTCCAACCCCTACCACTCTACAATTCTGGGATTTGCTAGTTTCCTGAACAAGACTCATTGTATGAGTGCCAGGGAACAGGTAGGAACACACAGAGAGGCAGGATGAAGTTCAACAGTTGTTTCCAGAGGCATTCAACATTCTACTGCTATGTAGACTTAGCCATAAAATGAAATCCCACCCATAGTAATAATATCTTAGGAACAGCAGATCCAGTTTCTTATATTGATTTTTTTTTCCCTCCACAATTTCCCAACATTGAAAGTCTCTTGCATAAAGCACACAAATAAATAATATAAAACACAAGGGAAAAAATATTAAAACCTTAACTTCTGATTTAGGACCCTCTACAACAAAGCCTTTGCTCTTTCACTGTAAAGCAAACTAAGCTTCACAGCTACAGCACTTCCTGGGGCTCCTCAGCTGATGAGATAAGCAGAGAACTGATGATGCTGCCCACAGTACTTTACCAGAAGTGTACATCACATTGTTATAAATAAAGCAACCGGGAACATAACGCCAGGAGGAGCATAAAACCAAGAGAGTTTAACCTCCTCTTTCC
>JAOEGS010015974.1:0-18936 GCA_025447755.1 Corythornis vintsioides | reverse complement strand
AGGAACACCATAAAATGTACAGATTATATATGTCTTAGAAAAGTCCTAAAATTATTGCAGAAACTCAAGATGACTTGTTCTGGGGAGGGGCAGGCACGAGGCACAGCATCGAGATCTAACGAATGCTCGGGTTGGTTTGATTTAGTTTTCAGCTTGTTTTTCTTTTTTTTTTTTTCCCCCCATCATTCAAGAAAAAAAACAAACAAACCCCAAAATAAAAAAAAAGAAGAAGTATTTAAGCATCAGAACTAAAATACAAATGCACGTTGACTTATAAAACAAGATTGTAGATGTGACCGTGGGATTCCCTGACGGTGGAAACAGGTTACTTTTTTGCCCGGAGAGATTTCCTCATGGCAGATTTGCCCTTGGCAGAGGGTTTCACTTCCTTCCTCCCACTGGCTGCTGGTTTCTTGGAAGAGCTGCCACCAGAGGGTTTCTTGATGGCCGGGGCTGCTGGTTTGGCTTTCTTAGCAGGGGTTTTAACCTTGGGAGGGGGCTTTGCTTTCCCCCGGCGGGCCGCGGGGGTTTTCCTCGGCTTGGGTTTGGACTCTCTTCGCTTCATCGGAGGGGCCCTGCTCCGTGATTTTGGAGGTGGCCTCTTCTGCATCCTGTCAGAGAGGGAGAGAGAGACAGCACAAGAGCTCAGGGGAGGCACAGACACTACCCAGAGAGAGCTGCTGTCCTCAATTTGCATAAGTGAAGCAGATCTTGGCGTCCTCGTTCTTTACCACGGGTGTTCCTTCTCTGCAGCAGCACCTTTCATTAGCTGCATCCCAAAGAGCAAGAACTCCTCTGGTGGATCTTGCCAGGCTGAGCACTTCACAACCCCCACAGGGCTCTGCCAGAGAGGCTGGAGCAACTTCAGTAGCAGCAGAAACGCACAAATAACCACAGACAGGGAACCCAAGTCAATTGTCAGCAATTAAAAGACCTAAGTACTGTCTCTGCTCTCTAAATGGGATTTCATTACTTAAAGAACAGCCCTTATTTCAAATCCACACTCTGGCTTTCATATCTGGCTGCAGAATTGCAAATAATACCATAGGGAAAAGTTTTCCTGAGAAAGAACTAAACATAAAAAGCCTCTGTGTGAAATAACACGATTTGTAAAGCACAAAAGGCAACTTCAGAAGACTAAAGCAGCACAGAGAATAAACACAGGCTCTTGTCTGGAGGAAAAAAAAGAGGTGAGCTTCAAATTATGGAATGGGGGAGACCATTTTCTCTGGAGTGAGGCTTAATTAGGAACTTCTTCCAACACCTCTGAGCAACAGCCTTGTGGATAAATAACCACACCAGGAGACAGCCCCGTGAGCTCTACAGCTGCTCCAGGCACTTTCATTTCACCCAGAGGAGCCCTGCTGCTGTTACCTCTTCTTTGGTGGTGGCTCTTCATCCTCAGACTCTTCCTCTTCAGATTCTTCCTCCTCCTCAGATTCGTCCTCTTCGTCCTCATCAGATTCCTCAGAGTCCTCATCCTGCTGCTTCTCTGGGTAGAGCACATCTGGGCTACAAGAGGGTTCTTGTCAGAGCAGAGCTGACTTTTAAGGACATGACTGCAGGGTCAGCAAGCCTCAGGTAACCAACCCCCAGCAATACCCCAGAACATCCCAGTCCTAAGCTGCCTTTTCTCCAGTTACCTCCTCACTGCTCCTTCTCTGCAAGCACAGGAAGAAGGACAACAAAGGGACCAGAGCAGACCCTGGTGACTCTGAAGGCAGGCTGAAGCCACTGAGGACTCAGAAGGTGGGGAGCAGGGACTAATGCCTATGCTGCCATTTGGCTCTTCTTAGGGCACTAAGTCAAACTCCATGTGGCCCAGCACAATCTATGCTCACAGCAGGAGCAGAAAGGCTGATTTCTTCTCACAGTGGCTAATCTAGGTCACCTTCTCTCCTCCCACTGCTCCTCCACATCAGCATTGAGAGGCACAGAGCTGAGTCCTACTCGTTAGGAGCATCCTCACCCCACCAGGCCACCCACGTGGTTGGCAACACTGAAATAGCCCCTGTTCTGCACAAAAAGCATCACCACCAAGTACCTGAGAACACTGAGGCCAATATTTTTATCACCCTTAAAAGCTTCCCTTGCCAAGGAAGGCAGCTGTGTGTCCCCTCACAGCCAGACACCCACATAAAGTCATCACCTAGAGGGTGGGTGACAAAGCTGTGGTTCACCAGTCATGAAATCTTCCACTCTGGAAAGAGAAGGTTGGCCTCTCTGGCCAAGCCACACGTGACATGTATCTTGAACATTGTTTTACAGCCAAAGCTCTTTACCTGGGATAATAAGGGAAGCAAAGCTGAAAGGTTCCACTGAAGCCCTTCCCTGAAATTTGCTCCATCCAGCCATTCTTCTCACATTTCTGCAGGGTTCTCTTCAGTAGGTGCACTGGGAAATCAGAATCCATCAGTCAATCAGAGGAAGGTGCCACTACTATCTTTATCCACTTCTCTAAACCTCACTGCTCTCTGCAGTGTCCTCTGAAAGCAGGGATGGAGAAGTCTCCTTTGCACAGGACACCTGGAGAGGTGATCTGGCACCACCATGTACCCACTCCTGTCCAAATTTAACCCAAGTCCCAGCCTTCTTCAGCCTGTTTCATATGTGGCACATCTTTCCCCCTCCTGTGGTTTAGGGTTTGTTGTGTTTTGTTAAAAAAAAAATAAAAAAAGGGGAAAATATTTGGGCTAGGAAGATGACAAAAGCACTTTTAATTCCATTCTGTTGTTCCACTGTGTGCCACTTAAAAATTGTAACCAAAACTGTGCATGTACAGGGGTTCTTCATCTGTGGCAGAGCTGAAGTTGTTCAGTCTGTTCAAAACCATATTCAGCTTGAATTAGAAGGACCATTTCCATACTTAGCTCCCTCCAAAACAAGGGAAAAGCTTGAGGAATAGAGAGAAAAAAACCCAAAGAAACAGGTTGCCTGAAAATGTTCTGTATGATTAATAGAAAGGTATTCACCCCAACCACTCATCCAACAGACCTGACACAGGCTTTAACAAGGGCTGAATCTGCAGGAGAATCATCCTGGGACAACATCACAGCCTCATCAGGCTACCTCTGCTGAAATGCTTTACTTTGAAGGGCACTGAGGAGCTTGCAGAGTTGACTGAATCCAGTAAATTACTGGTGTTGCAACATTAGTATTGTGGGAGTTCAAGAACTCTTGGTGAGCCCCATGCTTTTATAAAGGGGAGCAACACACAAAGCATGAGGCTGGTTTTGGTCTGAGCAGCAGCAGGTAAAGGATTTGACTCCAGCCCAGTTTGGAGGTATAAATGGGGAGGGGAGTGCAGAGCTCTGCAGAGTGTACCAGCCTGATTCTGCTGCTCACCAGCTCTTCCTCTGGCTGCTCTTTAAACAGAGCAGAGATCATCACAATTCCTTTTATGTAATGGAAGGAGAAAGAAAACAACAGATTGTGAGCTGCATTTTCTTATCTGACTCTCAAGACTGACAAGCACTGGGGGGTGGCTCCACACAGGCCTTGAAGGACACGGGTGATTTCCAACAGTCTTGAAAATCAACTCTGCAAGGGCTTAGTGAGTCTAGAAACTCCCTCCCCTGCCCCAAGACCAGCAAGTCCCCCTTGACATCAATTGGCAGAAGCCTCAGGCAATGTCTGTAGCCCACACTGCAGTGAGGGAACCTGTGCTCCAATTGGTGCCAGTGTGTTCTGCATCTAATGGCTGGGCTGATGCTGTCCAGGGGAAGGGGGTGGGATCAGCAACCTCTGCTCCTGCCTTGTGGCCAGAGGGATGGCACCAGCACTGGGACAAAGAATGTCAGCATTGTGGGGCATTGACAGGCCCCTCTGGAGGTGATCTGGTGCCACCCCCCTGCTCCAGCAGGGTCACCCAGAGCAGGGCCCTTGTGGTTTATTTTTTTTCATGTAGACTCTGCAATTTCTCTGAATCAAAAGCAACGAGGAGCTGCATTTACACCAAGCTGTAGCCTTTCAAAGTAGAGATAGATGAAATCAACTTGGCAATTCAAAAACAATAAACTGCTTGAATGCAATTCTCCCTTCCTGGGCACGTGCTACAGACACCAGAAACATGCATTATGTCTCCAACAAGCCTTTGTCAGCCTAGAAATGAACTAATGGGAACGAAAACCACGGAGCATCTCTGCAGCACAAAGAGCTGAGCAGCTGTCAGCTCCCCAGCAAGCTCAATGGAGTGGTTTAAAAGGTGCCACCCAGACACATCTGCAGCTGCAGGACTCGTTCAGCACGGAGTAGAGAAGCAGATGGGTACTTTACCCTGGAAGTTGGAGTTGGTCCCTGGGTGGTTTTCCAGGATATACTTCTTCAGTGCTGTGGTGGAGCAGGTCTTGGGTTCGTTCATGGCAGCAATAGCAGACAGGATGGCATCTTCCATCAGAGTCCCACCCAGCAGGGGCTTCTCCCCTGATTTCTTCAGCTATTTTCCAAGGAGGAAGAGAAAAGCATCAAGACAAAATTCTCCCAAACCAGGTCAGGACAAGCTCCTCTGCACCAGGTGGGTCGGCGCTCCTGCATTAGCACAGATATGTTTTATATTAAAACACTGCAGAGGGAATGCTGCTCTCCCAGCTTTAACTGGGAGGACAGGCCTATTCAGTCAACTGGCCTGGAGGGCTTTTTAGCAGTAACACATGATCCTAGTCCCCACACACGCCGTTAGGATGTGCCAATCTAAGGGCCTGTCACTCTGGGAAGGAGATAAAGCAGATCTTCCTCCATCCCACAGACCAAATGTACCCAAGAGCATAGGCACGAGGAAGAGACGTTGCAGACATCTGGGGTACCTACTGCACTTTCAATTAGTGCTGGGAAGGAAAGCTTACCCCACCATCTCCCCTACTGTGCTAGTGACTCAGAGCTGAAGCAGCCTGTGGAGCACGCTAAGCAAGGAAGGGTCTGCTCCAGAAATGTAGACCAAGAGGAGAATGAGAGTCCTACTGCTTCAGAGATTGACAAGTCCCAGATAGGACATGCTGCTAAAGAAAGGTGGTGCCAGTAAACCTGGGGTGGAG
Source organism: Corythornis vintsioides (assembly GCA_025447755.1). NCBI lineage: Eukaryota > Metazoa > Chordata > Aves > Coraciiformes > Alcedinidae > Corythornis > Corythornis vintsioides. Next base: position 13,906 of record JAOEGS010015974.1, on the reverse strand, counting down.
GGCGTGTTAACAGAGCTGAGGTTTGGGGTCAGTACAGTCAAAAACAAGAGGAACTTTGGCTCTGACCTGGAATGTCCCAGAGGCTCCCTTGCCAGTGATCTGCTCTAACTGGCCCTTCTCTACAGCTCTCTGCAGGGCGTTCTTCAGCAGCTGGGGTCTGAAACACAGGAGGAGAAGGATTTACTGATGCACACTGACAGCTTGTGAAACAAACAGAGAAACAAACCCTTTATGCAGAGCGTGAGCAGAGCAGCACCTGCCCACGTGCAGACAGTGTGAGCAGAGCTGTCAGCCAGAGAGCAACAGCCCTTCCACAAATTCTGCTGCCTCGCTCTCGCCACATCTCCAGACGAGCTCCTCCTGGAAGGATTTGCTCATTTGGAAAAGCACGTCTGGACTCTGTGGGCAAGAGGCAGCTCACAGGGGACTGGGTATGAGCCCCCCCGAGAGGTGATGCACAGGATGTTCTTGCATTTGCTTCCTCCCCCTCAGCTTTGACAGGCAAATGTAAAGGTTCCTTAAAGCCGAAGCACCCGGAACCATGTGGGCTAAGATGCCAAGGAGAGTCCTTTGCACACCCACAGCCAGAGGGATCTGGTTTTTTTCAGGCAGCAGCACGTAAAGCAGAGCTGCTGTTGGCGTCAGGAACAAAGGTGGGGTGTGGAGAGATGCAGAACAAGGCCCAGCTTTTCCACGAGCTCTGCAAAGCAGAGCACCACCTGCCTGCTGCCTGCTGCACTACCGGATCAAACCACCGCGACGCCAGGCAAAGGAGGGGAAGGCAGCGTTTCACTGCTCCTCTGCTGGCACAAGCATGTGCCTGCACCTACCTGATGTCTACTTTGAGTTTGGGGTAATACTGAGACACATATTTCTTGATCAGGCTGTAAGAAGCTTCTTTCGGCTCACAAAGGCGGGTGAAAGCCAGAGGCAGGACATCCTCCAGCTTCACTTGTTGCTCTGCGGCCGAGGCAGAAGTGCTTTTCTGAAACAAACATGGTTTTAGACATCAGTGGGGCCCAAAACTCTGGGTTTTCTAAACCAGCAGTGCAAGGGTGGAGAGAAGGGCTCCTGACACAGGCCACAGGCAGGAAGAGTGATGTGTGTGCATTTATCAGGGGTCTTGTTCGGACCTCTCATGGAGCCAGAGAGGTCTGTTTAAAAAGAAGTTACACTGCCATTAGTTTCTCTCAGTGCCCTAGTAGCAAGCCTCTCACTGCTTCCCTCAGTTGTAGGGCTTTTGGTCTCCCCAGTAGCCAGGAGATAAGCACCAAGATGTTATGAACATGTCTGGATTCAAACTCAAACTACAAGGGGATGGGCAATTCCAGCTGAGCATTCTGTAACTGCAGGGTTAAAATGTGCTTCATACACCCAGTACAGCTGGGAGAGGAGAGCAGTGGTGCTGGGACCACAACTGTGAGGGTTAGGCTCAAAAAAAACCCACATCACATTTTACTACCTCAGAACAATACACACCCAACATGAGCAGCTTTCTCCCAGAAGCCTTGGGATATTTTCTTCTTCCTCCCTGTGCCTCACAGCTGATGGGAACATGTTCATCTGACAGCCCTGAAGACTGAACTCTGGATTGATCCACATAATAGATACAACAAAGAGCAGCAGCATAAAGCTCTCTCACAATCTCCCTCTACCAGGTGAAGGCAGAAGAGGAGCCTCATGGTTATTTGATTTTCTGCCTCTGAAGCAAAGCTGTGAGAGGTTTAACACACACATTTTCAGACTAAGATGTTGATTATTCTACTTGGTTTTCATGTCTCATAGCAGCTTTCTGATTCTGCTTTCAGTGGAATGGGACTTTTAATTACTGTACTTAGAGAGGGAAAATACAGCAAGGAGGAGAACACTGTTTGGGTTGGGATTAGGCTGCATTTCATAAGATACACGTTTCAGCACAAGGTTTTTCAGAGTATTGTTTATAATGATTCTTCTTACCTTTCTGTCTCTGGCTTTTGGAACAGCTTTTCCTGCATTAGACACCACCACAAAGCTCCCAGAAGCTCCTTTTCCTTTCACCTAGTTTGAAAATAAATCCATTTCAGTCTTGAACAAAGTAACTCAGAATAACAACAACCCGAAAGAGACTAATTGATGTCATCACACAGATTCTGAATGCACTGGAATGGGCTGTTGTATCAGGATCTGAACCCAGCCCTAAGATCAGAAACCTAGGACACCCTAACAGATATCACAGGCATAAATCACAGTGCTAAAAGAAACACAGAATTGTTTAGGTTGGAAAAGACTAAGCTCATTGAGTCCAACCAAATCCCCTGTGTGCTGCTGCAGAAGCCACGCTGCCAGGCCTGGTGTGAAGCCACGTGCTGCTGCAGTGCTGGATGACACACCACCAAAATGGTCAGAAACTGCACAACAGGCAACCCTGCAAAGTGTCTGACTGACAGAACCACCCTGAAAATCTGTCAGTGTCTAGCAAAGTGGAGACAGAGGTTGATTAACCTCCACGAGGGAAGGAGATCGTGACCACCCCAGGGACCTGCTAATGGAGTTTAAGAAACTCCTACACAGTTAATACCACCTCCAGTGCTGCTCCACAAAGCAGCTCTTACCTGCCTAATGATTCCTCTCTCCAGCTCCCTTTTCAGGGCCTGCTTTAGAAGATAACCTCTCCTCTCAAGCTCCAGGGAGGGGTATTTGTGGATGATGTATTTACGGATGGCAACGACCGAGGCACCGCTCTTCTGAAAGCAAGCCTGAAACAGAGCAAGCAGACACATGCTGCACTTACCTTGCTGTGAGACTGGAAAAGCAGAGGTTGAAGTGATGCTCACAGGCCAGCCCATCAACACAGGATGCCAGGATTGGCCTTTTTCCCCCACAGCAACCCAAGAGTAGAAAATACGACTAAGAAAACACTTCACTTTCCCCTTGAGAGTACTCGTGCAGTCAGAATGAGTTGCCAGTTAATGTATTTTGCAGGAGATGAAGGACTGACATTAAAAAAACCTAAGCTGAAGTTCCTATTTTGAAGACAGAATCTGGAAAGTCCCCCTTGCAGGTAAGGCTGGAGGAGTCCTGGTCTCCTGTGAAGGCAACGTGCATGGACTGAGCCTTAAGGGGGAGAGCAGCAGCTCAACTACAACAGCATGGATCCCTTCTTACACCCAGGATGGATACAGTGAACCAAGAGCAACACCACATGGGAATGCTGGTTTACACTGTTTCCATCTGTCCTCAATTAGAGCAAGGTAAGGCTGGAAAAGGCATGTATCAAAGGATGAATCAAGGTAAATCAAGTTAAATAAGCCCAGAGGGCACACCAAATTAAATGACGACAGCAATCAAGCCTGTTATGTCATCCTAGCTGTTCTTAAGAATGCTCATTAGGGAGGGAAATCAATTCTGAGCAAAGAAATAAGCTACAGGGCCCCTCATCATCATCATCACAGGCTCACATTTCAGCTCCATAGGCTTCCAGGCAGAAGCACATGCTCCATGCACAGAAAGGCTCCTGCTAACAGACTGCACTAGCACTCAGACCAGCAGCAAGCTGAGACTGGGGATTTTCAGGCACTCACTCCAATTATTCTGCTTTTCCAGAGATGAAGAACAGAAGCATTTGTCTCCTGCTTACCCTGATGGCCTCAGTTAAAATTGCATCCATTTTGGGCCGGGAGGTGGCAGCCATCTGAGTCTGCTTCTGGGCTCTGGCTAGCTGGCTAGCAGAAAGAGTAGCCCAGGCAGGAATGGTCTTTTTCACCTTCTTTTCCTTTTCCTTAGACTGATCCTTCTCTCTTAGGGAAGAGACAAAGCACTAGTAAGACAAGAGACACTGGAAAACAAGGCAACAAGCAGAACAACAACCAAATGAGGCCCAGAACACCCAATACAATAATTTAACAAACATTTTGATTCTTCTGTTAGAAAAAAAAAAGAGACTGTACCTTGAGATTCAGGCTCACTGATGTTATAGAGCAGCAGCTACACCTGCCTGGTAGCTCCTTGCCAAGAACTATGAGCACCATTTTAAGGGACCCATCTTATTTTCCCCATAGAAACATTTGGAAAAGACCTTTAAGATGATTTTTTGAGTCCACCTCAGTCTGTTTTCCCCCAGCTTTCCCACCATCTTTTCCACCTCTTTCTTCAGGATGCTACCCAAACCCCTGCATTCAGCACTAAACAAGCCTTACTCCTTTTTGGTTTCTTCTGAGGACTTTGTCTCCCCCTTGGCTTCGTTCTCAGGTTCCTTTGGCTGTTCTGCTTCACTGGGTGCAGGAGGGAGGGTTTCATTCTCTTGTTCTTCTCCAACAGAGGCAGATTCCTCAGAGGTGATTTCTGCATCTAAAAAAATGTAAAAATGCCTCAAGTTACTACCTAAAACTAGTCCCTATTCTTCAGGAAGGCAGATTAAAAAAAAAAATAAACAAAAAGCTTAAGAACACCCCCCAGAATTTTCCACCAGACAATTTATTTTCAAATAATATGTTTACATTAGAGAATGCAACTTAAGAAGTGAACAAAACTCCTGAAAAACCTTCAATAATGTGCAATCAGCCATCAAATGCCAGAATAACTTAATGGAGCATTTTCACAATGAACTAATTCCCCCAGTTTTCTACCCTTGAACTTCAGAAAGTTACTGCTGCAATCATCCCTTGACAGATGGGCCTGGCTGGGGAAGGGAGGAGGAAATCAGAACCCTGAAACACTAAGATTGTCCCCTAGGTTGAACCTGATGTGCTTTTAATACAGAAAGGTGCAAAACCATACAGCACTATGAGAAATCTGGACAAACAAGTACAAGCAGCTTTGTTCACAACCAACCTGTCTTCAAACGTTGCTGTTTCTGCACCACACACTGTGACACCTGAAGGGTTTTAACTGTTCAGTCACATTTTTTCCAGACTTGGCAAAGCTTTAGATCACCTGTGCACTGGTAGAAACACTTGGCTATCAGCAGGGTCAAATACAGGCAGAAATCAACTTCCTAAGAAACTAAATGCAGTCTATTTATATATATATATAAGCTGAGAACAGCTTAGAGACTGGGCAGCCTGCTGGGTACCAAATCAAGTGTCATTACCCACAAAGAGCTGCCCACTGTGACTGCTCCATGCCACAGAGGTGTTCTCTATCTCTGGGAGGGAGAACTCCTGGCATGTTCCTGTGCAGAATTTCCCCAAGGAAGAATCAGGTGTTTAAAATACACAATTAGTTTGGTATGTGATTTCTTTGTGACAGCAAAGATGGCAAAGTCAGTGAAACTAATCCATGGAAATCATGGAAATGTCTGGGTTGGAAGGGACCTCTAGAGCTCACCTAGTCCATCCCCCTGCTGAGAGCAGGGACATCTGCAACTAGAGCAGGGTGCTCAGAGCCTCCTCAAGCCCCACCTGGAATGTCTCCAGGGATGGGGGCCTCCACCACCTCCCTGGGCACCCTGTGCCAGTGTCCAGCACTCTGCTGGGAATTTCTTCCTTTTCATTTGGTGAGATCACGGCCACTGAGGTTTCTTTTCAGGAGTTTCAGAACACAGGTGTGTTTGGATAGAGATAGAGAACTGTTACTGTACCTGCTTTGACCTCTTCCCCTTCAGCAGGTTTGCTCTTGGGAGGAGTTTCCCGGGCAGCAGAGCTGACCGAGCGGCGGATCGGCATCGTCTCCTCTTCCCCTTGCTAGGGAAAGCAGCCAGAGGTCAGTGTGGACACTGGGCAGCAACCAGAAGGCTTTTGAAACAGGATTAAAGTAAATCAAAGCAGCATAAGGAGAAATATTCCAGCTACGTTTGGATTTTTGAGACTTATTAAAGGCAGTAACCCTCAAACCAGCTTCTGTGAAGCGTACTAGGAGAGGACAGTTCCACGTTTTACAGTTACAAAAGGAATCATTTCTTTTCAGTTCCAAATTAAACGGGGTTAAGCATTTGAGGATTTGCACAAATCCAACGTCTCGCAGAAAGCAGGGAAGGGGCAGGGGGAGTGCTGAGTGCTGACAGGCTTTATTAGATTCCCAAGCAGGTTTCCTACAAGCAGGGGAGGAAAAAGTACCCGAGTAACCTTGAGCAGGACTGGAAGTCAAGGACTGATCCAGGGCAAGCTTGGAGAACGGGCCAGCCCCTACCTCACTTAACTTGTCCGTGTGGATCAGCTGAGCTCCCGTTAAGAGTGGAAGCGCCTTATGATGCACGGGTTCAGCTTCAGACAGATCAGTTGCCATTTAAATTAATGTCTAGCCCCAAGTGCAGACAATACTGTGGAGCCCCAGGTTTTAACCCCAAGGACTTTTTCCTAATGGTTTTCACAGTGCAGTGAGGAGTCAACCTAAAGTACAGAAAAGATGGGGTGTGAAAATTAACAAAAAACAAAACCATCTACGTCCACGTATCTAACAAACCAAAGATTAAAAAGAAAAGAAGGATAAATGATTTACAGCTTATGACTAACAAAACTGACAATCAACACGTGCATTCAACAGAGATGCTAAAACACATATGCAAACTGGAGTGCTATGGATTGTGGCAGAAATGGTAAAGGTGGAAGCCAGACCTGGATCCGGCTCCGTTAAAACACATCTGAAAGAATAAAAAGGTCTTTAAATGAACAGAAAGAGTTAATGAAAAGCAGATGTTGCACTGTGCCTCGGGGAGGGTGGGTTGGGGGGGGAACTAGTCAGTCACTGAGTTCTGGGAAAAGAGGAGCCAACATGTTGATCCAGTCTCTGTCAGCCTGAGGAATGAAACTGTTATATCTGTTAGGCAGCAAATACACAAGCTGGGTACCCAAACCATGCCCCTCCCAGACCAACCCCATGCCACTCAGAGACACAAAGGAGGCCTTGAAAAAAGAAAATATCCACCAACAGCAGCAGGATCTACAGTCTACCAAAAAAATCAAGCTGCACAAAACTCTCCTCCAAGCACATGCAGCATCCCGGGGTCTGAATGGGTCACAGCCTTGGTGAGGTCTCACCCTGGAGCACTTGCACAGCCTCTCTTACCTGCTGCCCATTGCCTGCACCAGCCCCTCCTCCTGAGGGGGGTGCTCCTCTGTTTGCATTGCAAACCACAAGCTTGACTTGCTCATTCACTCCTCAGCAAAAGCAAAGTCTCACCTCTAGCCAGGGCTGGATCCATTCTTCCCATTCCATCCACGGGCCAAGCTCCAGGCTACTCTCTTCCCTCCTTTACAGAGACACTGCCAAACACTCCCCATTTCTACCAACTCTGGCTGGTCCCTTTTGTTGATGAGAAGGGAGCCACTTACCATAGATTTTTCCCTTCTAATTGGTACATCCCCAGCCTGAGAGGCTTCCTTCCAAACAGAGACCAAGCATCACTCCTGGCACTGCTCTCCCAGTGTTCCTGAGCACAGCTGGAGCTCTGCATTCACCCTGCAGGGGTGGATGTTCTGTACCAGTCAGTGCCACCTCAACACGCCTCCTTCTTGCCCCAAAATGCTCTTGCCTCTCACTGCTCAGCAACAGGGACTCCTCATCTCACTGCCTCTGTTCTTTTCCCAGGCAAACACGAACCCAGCTCATCCCCATGGAGCACTGTTGCTAAACCTTCAGGGTAAGTGGTTTCCTTTCTGAAACTGGCAGGAGAAAAGAGCCAAGGGCAGCAGGTGCTGAGATGGATCCCAAGGGCTGGTGATGCTACAGGCTAAACCCTGGCACTTCCAGAATCTCCTGGCCAAAAAATTAATGGCTAAAGTAATAGCCTGAAGCCACTGCTGCTGGGTGCAGTGTCACATCAGGTGCACACACCTACAGCAAAACAGACCAAGAGACTTTGAATTCAGGAGAAATAAACACTGCATTTCCACAGGAGATGCTGCACCAGACATTTGTCCAGCTGCTGTCTTCAAAACATCACACTTCTGAGAAGGAAAGGCAGCACCTACAGCTGCTGAACACTCATCCTGAACAACAGTCAACCAGTCCTGTCTCTGCACCAGTAAAAGTCAATGGGAGGAACAGCACTGGATGTTTTCTTCTGAGAGAAACCAGAAAAAAAAAAAAAAAAAATCAAAACACTCTATGTGCCAAAACCAAAATAAATGAATGAAACTTTCTTGTGAGATTTCAGGATGGGAAAAAAAAAATACTAATGGCCACTTAGGACATACAAATTACAACACAGTGGTTTGGTGGGGTGGTTTTGTTGGACCTTCCTCCCTCAAGTGTGGAAAGTGAAAGGGAATAATTAAGAATTCCACTAGGTTTCAGCTCAGTATCAAATATTTTTCTAGCAAGTGTAGCTTGAAGTGCTCTAAAAAACTCTGTCAGCATTTTGAAGTGTGTCCTAAACTAACCAATTACAGATCCCTCCTGGGGGAAATCAGCTGGGGGCTACCAAAGATGCTTTCCCTGGGATTACAAACACACCCAACCCAAGCATGCACTGGGGCTGACCTGCTCTGGGGGTTTATTTATCCTTACACTGTGTGACCTGCACAGCACACAGAGGAAAATGTACTGATAGCATGTAATAAATGTAAAACTCCCAGCTTGGAGTTCAAGCTCCCCATGTTCTAAACAAAATCCTTCTTTTAGCTCAAATCTTTCTCTCAAGCCTGAGTCTTAACACAGCCCAACTCCTAAGCTCAGTGCCTACAGTCCATGCAAAGAAGCCATCAGCCAGTGGAACTTCAGAGGGGCCCAAAGAGGAGCTTCTCAATTCCCTCTGCATTCCCATGGGTGGATCACCTCCTGCTCAAGAGGCCTCAGGAATCAAAGGGGCAGGAGGATAATCTGTTGGCTTCTGAGTGGGGAAAAGTCACCAGCAGCAGCTTGTGAAAGCATCCCAGCTGCTCCAGCTCAGCCTGGTGCTTTCCACAAAGGGATCAAAAGCAGATCTCTGGACTGGGTGTAACATGTCACAGAACCCCAGTGTGGTGGGGGCTGGAAGGGCCCTCTGGAGATCATCTGGTGCCACCCCCTGCCCCAGCAGGGTCACCCAGAGCAGGGCCCAGCAGGGCAGTGTCCAGGGGGGTTGGGATCTCTCCAGAGCAGGAGACTCCACAACCTCTCTGGGCAGCCTGGGACAGGCTCTGACACCCTCACACCAAACAACTTTCTCCTCCTGCTCACAGGGAACCTCCTGGATTCCAGTTGGTGCCCCTTGACCTGTCCCTGGGAAAGTACAGGTAGTAACTCCTCACTTAGCTACTCACACTCCTTTTCCTATGGTCACTTGAACTGCAGGTTCACAGGTCCCCCCACTACTCATGTCAAAGCTGGTCACCCAGCAAGGAGCTGCTAAGCAACAAAACCCCTCAATTTGCTGGATTTTCATCTGGGCAGGAATGGTTGAGATTGTCCAGTCTCCCAGTCCAGGGAGCACTCACTACAGAAGCTCCAGTCAAAGGCACTGGTCCAAGCTTTCCTGAGCTATTATAAGCTACAGCAATTTCTTCCTGAGAAAAGAAGCAGGGAAGCTTCAGGTGAGACACACACATTTACTGCCTGTTATATGGGGTGTTGGCAACAGGCACCAGAACATAACAAACATTCATTTGAGGCCTAGTGTGACTGACTCCTTGAATTTCTACTGGCCCTGAGGTTTTTCCAGCTGATCTCAGACCCCCATTTGAGGGAAAATATTTCAGGTTGCTGGTGGAAACACCAGGTCACAAGGGCTCAGGGTAGGGTGCCCGGGCTGAAAGCAAATATGCAATGGAAAAATGCAAAAGCATATCAAGTCCTGAGCCCTTCAGGGTGTCCACTTACTGTTACACAACGGGCACACTGCTGACTGATGGGCTCTGAGACATGCCTTGGTAGACAGTGTGCAATGTGGGTCTAGAAATCAGGTCAAAAGGGCTGGAAAATGTTTTTATGTCCTTGCAGGTTTGAAGTGAAGGTGTCAAGAGCTAAGAGAACTGTCAGCTTGCCAAGCAACACGAGCAGGAAGGGCTGTTTGGTACCAGAGAGGCTTCAAATCCAAAGGAACTGGATTCCAAGGAGAGGTTATTGATTAGCAGGCAATTATCTACTAGTTCCTAAAGCTGAGCAGAAGGGCCTTTAAATACCTCAGAAGCTGCAGAAGAAAAAAAAAGCACAGGGAGCATTTCAATTTTCACAAAGCAAAACTGGAAAGCCAAAGCAAGCAGGTTAAAAGATCACCTTCCAAACTGGATGCTGGCCAACTTTTTTTTTTTTTTTTCCAGATTTCTGTCCCTCTGAAATCCTCAAAGCACTTCCCTAAAAATGCAGCCCTAGCAGAAGAAGCTGCCCTCAAACCCTCACAAAACCGATCACCCTGAAACATCTCTGATACATTTTTGTAAAAAAAAAAAAAAATCTGTTTAAAAATACATGTATCTGTTCAATGATACAGAAGCTAGACCCACCCACTCCAAGATGTTCCAGCATTTCCTGACCTCCCTGTTGGTGCTGCAGTTTCAGTGAGGGGCCCAGTGCCTTAATGAAGTCAGACCAATAGTATTTAGTCAATTAAAACAGCCTAGAAACGTGCAGAGGGATAAAATATCTCACTGAATCCAGAATATGAGTCAGCCTCCACTTCCAACCCTTATTTGGCAACCTGCTCAAAAATTCCCTCCTGTTTCCCATCTTTAGGGCTGGCATCCCCACCTCTTCTGCTGCCATTCCCCGAGTTCTGTGCTAACTTTGCCCCGAGGTTCCCACATCCCCTTCCCAGGAGCTGGCCTTAATCAGAGGACTTTTTAATTGCATGCCTCCTGCTCAGGTTCCAAGGGCTGTGTTTGAAGCTCTCCTGCACTGGAGTCTCCCTCAGATCTGTTCCAGGCTGAGTTCTAAACCATCTTGTTTCAATTAGAAGAGGACAGGGGTCCAGGATGAGGATCCCAAGCTCACCACTTGCCAGGCAAGAAATTCCTTGGCTTGACTACTGTTACAGCTTCTATTTCCATCTGCTCTTTCCCTGGACAGCATGAAGGAACAACACCAAGTTCAGGGGAGCACAGCAAAAAATTCTTTCATGTGGAGACAGGGTTGTTTTCTCTGTCTAAAGATCCATTTTCATGTCACTGATTTTGCACTCCAAACTCCCCCAATGCACCCTGGCTTGATTCTACAGAGCACAGCAAGGGTTCAATCCTGTCCTTCTGCACTCATGGCTGCTGCTTTCACTGCCACAAAAAGGCACCTTACTACAGCTTGGTTCTCTGCCTCCCCACCCAGGACTGAGCTCAGTGCCCTGTGTCTGGTAGGATCCAAGCCCAGAACCCAACAGATGTTCATTAAAATACAAGTAACAAGCTGGGCCTCACCCTCACTATTCATCTTCACTGATAGAAAACCCACCAGGGCTTTCAAATTCTGTGATTCTTTCTCCATCAGTCTTTGACCTATAAAGCAGGTAATTTATTTCCATGGACTGGATTATCTTTTCCTATACCCAGGAGTTTTTCTTCACATCCCCAAACCCACAGGCAGAAACAGGTGTAATTTAAATTATGCCACCATCACACCTAGAAACTCACAAAAAAACCCTCCAGCTAAAGGATTAACACAGAGCAGAATTTCTGCTCCCACTGCCTAAAAATAATGCCTCCCTGTGTTGATGCTCAGGATTGTGACAGCAGCAACCTCTGTGGAACAGGAGGTTCTGAAAAGGGTTTTGGATAGTGTGGTACCTGATCCAGATTCTCCACGTGCTGCCACTGACCCAAGCAGCTGGGAATCAACCAACCAATTTCAGAGAGCACAGGGTCACAGACTTGAAACTGCTCCCCTGGGAAAACCCACTGCTCAAAGTTTCATAGCCTGGGATGAAATTCCATCATCCAACTTTATGAAATTTGACCAACCACTGACACATGAAATTTGGGCTGTAGGGTATTAATCTTTTCTAGGAAACATCCTCCTCACTTGGATGGACTGAATTTAACACCACTGTATACACCCTCCTCCCAAACTACTACCTGTTCAGCCATCCCTGCTTATCCTCTGGTACAAAATTACACATAAAAAAAAGCTAGAATTTCCTTGCAGTCTTTACAAAAAACTCACATCAGAGTCAACCAGTGCAAAACTTTTGTTTTCCCCTACAGAAGTTAAAATCCTTCAAGAAACCCGGGTCACTGGTAAAACACTGACAAGAGATTCACACTTTCTGTTCCAAGGGAAAACACAAAAGGATCTTCTGTAAAACAAAACTAATTCCAGCAGCTACTACCTGAGGGAGGTGCATGATGCAAAGAGCTACTTAATTAGGAGGCACACACAGAAGAAAGGCTGCAACAGGCACCAAGCATAGGCACCAAGTTCTCTCCCTCAACAGGAATGATGTGGGATTTCCCCACCCACACCCCCCCATTCCTCATTTCCAAGCATTTCCCACTCTACACCCTAATCTCCAAGTCCCTCCTGAGGCAGCTAAGTGCTCTCCTGCCCAGCCCATCAGAACACCTTTGGTCTGTCACTGAACTCACCAGCCACTCCTTGCTGTCCTCTCCTTCTCCTGCCACACACTGAGGAGCTTCCCAACGTGGTGTTGTTTCCAAGCAGCACACCCCAAACCTTTCTGCCTCACTGAGACAGCTGCTTGCCAGGGACTGTTGGCCAACTATTTCTTGAAGATGCTAAAAATGCTATTTATGGCAAAAATAAACAAACACACACACACAAAAAGTCACGTGCTTGGAAATGAGACTGCAACCATTACTCCAAAGGCCTGATAAGAACTGAGAAGTGACACACTTGTTCATCTAGAAATGATTCAGAGGCCAAGACAGGCTCCTGAAACGTGTGAAATGCCACAGACAGGAGCTAGTCACCACTCTCTGCTACGCTTTAAAAGGAGTGAACACACCCACAAAGCCACATTATCTAACTTTTCTTCTCCTGCAGCACAGGCTGAGCAGTCCTTTGTGATTTGCAGATACCAGTGACTGCAGAGATAGCTGGAATAGGGGTGGGAAGAATTTGTTCTGATACCTCTCTGGAATATTCCCATTCTGGACTGGAACTTAATAGCCTTCTGTAGGGAGAAGCAATAAGGGGAGGAGAGTAATTAACATTCTTTAACCGGGCTGTGACCACCACAGGGTCACAGGGAGGAACTCAGAAGTTCCTAGTGGTCTCACACTCGGGCCCATAGCCATCTCTAGCAGCATCCCGAGGGGTTAAGAGCTTCTTTTTGGAAGCATGGCCACACTGAAGTCCCGGACAGAGGTTTTCCCCCAGCGGCAGCACTTCGCCGGCCTCTGTCGGAGCGAGTTCGTGGAAGGGAAAAAAAACCAAACAAGCCACACAACCAAGCAACCAAAACGCGGGAAGGCTGCTGCGGGAGGGCAGGCACTCATTGCGTTAGCAAATAGCGATTATTTATTGTGTCGCACCCCGAACAGCCCCTTCCCACCGCTGACCTTCCCCCCGCGACCCAGGGCACACCCGCCGGCGTTTACGGGGTGTCAGAGGGGCGGTTTCGAGCCCCGCATATCCACGGTGCGAGACGACGAGGGGCCGCAAATCCCGCACCCCGCTAGGCCCGGCCGCGCCGCCCGCACCTCCCCGGCCCACCGACACCCGAGGGCCGGGGCCTCCTCTTCGGGCCTGGAGCGGGGCGAGCCCGGCGCTCCGTGGGCCTCCCCCAGTTTGAGAGGCGAGGGGTGTGGTGAAGCGGGCTGCCCACCGCGACAACACCCTCTGTCACGACAGCTTCTCCCCCCCCGCCCCTCCCCTCCTCCCCAGGCCCAAGGCCTGTCATGGAGGGGGGCGCGGCGCTGAGGGGAGTTCCCAGGCCCCTCCGGCGGTCCCCGCGCCTCGCACGCACCACCCCGCGGCCTACCGGGCCCGGTCGGCACAGCGCGGCCGGGCGGGCGAGCGGAGGGGAGGGACTCACCAGCAGGCCCTGCGGACACAAAGCGGCCCCTCTAATGGCGATGGCGGCGGCGGCGGCGGCGGCGGCGGCGGGGGAACCGGCGGGGGAAGG
>JAOEGS010015972.1:0-12318 GCA_025447755.1 Corythornis vintsioides | reverse complement strand
GCCTGAAGGGGCTCCAGGAAGGCTGCAGAGGGGCTGTTTCCAAGGGCCTGCAGTGAAAGGACGAGGGGGAATGGGTTTAAATGAGAGGAGATTTAGACTGGATCTCAGGAAGAAGCTCTTGCCCTTGAGGGTGGTGGATCAGTGGAACAGGCTCCCCAGGGAGGTTCATCATGATGTTCACAGAGCATTTCCAGCCTTGCTGCACCCCACTGTTCCTGCTGCCACATCTGTTGCTCTATCATTGCCCTGAAAGGGATAGCAGGCTGAATTCACTGCAGCAATCACCCCGTTACCTTGCTCTGAAAGCTGCATTTATCATCAAGAGAAGTTTCAGAGACAAGCATTCCTGTGCAGCAGCAATCAGCTTGGAAAAGGCAAATAAACCATTTGGTCTGTTTCCATGCTTTTAGATTAAAGCTCCTGTTAATGAGAATGCAGGGGCATCACTGTAATTTTCTCAGCACATCATTGCCAAAGGATTTGGGCTTCTCTTCTGTTGTCTCCACTCACTAGCTTCCCAGATAAAAGAGTAAAGATTTCACATACTCCCTATGAGATGGATGCCCTCAAAATAGAGAGTTGGAGGGGTCAGTGGCAATGATTTCCAGACACTGGAATGCTGAGCTGGACAGTTTCCCATAGAGATCTTTACACTCCCAATCTGTAAAAGAAAAATACAAAGTCAAAATGGTCCTGAGGTTTATTGCCTGTCCTCACCAGTGCACCATGAACCAGAGCCTGGAAACCATAATGTAAAGGATAAGATAAAAAAGCCTGAAGGGCTGGTGGCCATGTGTCTTTAACACAGCTTATCACTGCATTTTATACTAAGACATCAGCAAATAAATCAAGTATTTTATTTTTTTTTCATGTCTCAAGACTTAAGCAGACTTATATGTGTGATGTCAGGCATACTAGAGAGGATGATGAGATAGATAAGTAGTTGAGAATGTGGGAGGTGGAAGACAGTGGGATCACTGGATGCATCAGGACATGGACACATAGAGAAGAGCAACTGGTAGGATAATCAGGAAGCCTGGAGGGAGAGGCTACAGGAACAGATGTGATGACAGAGATATCTGGATGCTTCCCTGTGTTGCCCACCTGCATAGGAATGATTCTGTGATATGCTGGAGTCCTTTTCCAATAAAACATTATGTTTCTCCCCATGGTTTAAAGTAAGTGTTTCTACTCATTATTATTTTTTCCTGGCACCTTTCTCATCTGTGATTTTCTCTGTCCTACATGGCATGGCTTTCCTTTGTTTCAGCAGCTCTCCTCATTTTTTCCCCAGCTTTGTTCCCTGGCTGTTCCTGCATTCATTTATCCAGTTGGCTGGCCATTATGTAAAATATTGTGGGAACAGGATGTTCCTTTGATACATCATTAAGGACAGAGTGTGAACAGCTGATCTTCTGGCATTTTCACTAGGGAAAAAAGGGAAAAAAGCTTTTCCATTGTATGTCTATTTTAGATTAAAATTGCACTGGACAGAAGACAGGTGGTGCAGTGACCCCAGGTATCACCCCAAACCTTCATTCTTCTCAATCTAGGATGAGGAGCAGTCTCAAAAGTCAATTTCACACACTGTGGTATTTTCATGCTTCCCTCAGCATTCAGACATGCAAATAAGAGGAATGTGTGAGGACAGAAATCAGTCTGCTTTGGTAAGGAATCTTTCAGTAGAAAAGGGCATGCAGTGGTGGGTCCAGCTGCTGAGAGCTGGCTTCTTGTGGTGTTTCATCTTCTCCTTCAACAAAACATGTAGTCTCCAGGGGTACCTCTAGTGTGGAGAGGGAGAGGTGTGCAGAAAACTTTGATAAGCATGACCCTGAGAAATATGTGTGTATGGTGGAGACCAGCCAGCTGAACAGGATCTCTCAAGACTAGGCAAAAAAACTTGTGGATCTAGAAATGGAAGAGAAGGATGAAAAATTGGACCAGACTCACAATGAAGTATGAGTACTAGCAGTTTGGAAAATGCCAAGACACTCTAGTTGTTCTCAGGTTATTAAACAGAGGTTAAGAACTAACTTCATCATGAGGTTCTCTTACCTACCCACAGAAGGGACACTCAAACAGCTATTTCTAGCCTAATTACAGTCAGATAGAAAATAAAAATGTACAAATGTACTGCAAAAAGGAGCAAAGCACTGCAACATGGAATCATAGAATGATTTGGACATGTTACAAGTAGTAGTGGTGGTCAAAGACTGAAATTTTGTACAGCATGGGTAACATGGAAAAAGGCAGGAGGCACAAGGGCCATGGGTGATGCTCAGATGTTTCCTCAAGTGGAGCAGGGAGGGCTTCTCTGATCACTGTGCTCAGCACCAGATCTGGCCTGGTGCTGATCTCAGAGCCTTGCAGACTGAATCCATGCCTCAGCTCACCACTGCTGCTTTGCACAAACACCACGTGAGCAACCTGCTCAGGTGAATTGATGTCCAAAAGCTAATCACTAAACCTGAGAGGTAACTCAGGCTTTATTCTTTAGCAGAGCATTCACTCACATGCTTTGCTGTGTTTCCTCTGATGTGTGAAATATGTCATATGCTGCATGTTAAGCAGGGGTATTGGGAACCAGAGGTTATTCTGCCTATGGAAAATGTACTAATCAGGAGGTACACAAGTGATTGTCATCATCCTCTCTGCTCTTGGAAGTTCACCCATTGTGAAAATGTCAGAGCAGGCTAATTTATGCTGCATAAAGTATTTGACCTTCCCCTTTTGCTCAGATGCACTAGAAATTATTCAGCTGATCCTAAGTAAATCTTGCAACGAGCACTAAATACCCAATGTTATTGATTTATGTTTTTATTGCCCTATATAGGATTATAACTGTGGAACACTGTTCAGTAGATCAAGCACTCTCTTTGCTTAATTAATATTTGCCACAGCCAGTAACCTGAAGGCATCTTGGTGAAAAAAATAATAATAAAAAAAGAAATATGCATACTGTAGGCTTCATGGAGATAAGAACCTTTATATCTCACATTAATCTTCCATCATATCCTAAGAGACATATATTCCATATATTCCATTCCATCATATCCTAAGAGTGTTTTACTTTGGGTCTGCTAGACAAATGCACAGAATTTGAATGCTACCCAAAATTCTACATTTCTGTGTCACCTACAAGTAACTAGCTGCTTAGTCATAAATACATGCACATCACCTGGTGTCATCCTCTCCTTGCAAACCTTTGTCTTCCACCTTCAGGCAGCTTTGTTTTGCCTGCCCATGATGCCATTTGGTCATGCCATGCTAAGAACCTGCATGCTTCCAAAACTGCATCATCAAGTTTTAGTTGCAGGCACTAGAGCTAAATATAAACCCAGGCTCCCTTGAACTTAATTTTCAGACATTGTGTTTTTGAAGCTGTGGAGAACAGAGTTATGTTTCACTGCCAGGAAGCCCCAGCACCAGCAGCAGTGTTCCCACTCCTGAAGCATGGCATCTCTGGCAGGTTTCAGGAGGTGTTGATGCCTGTACCAGGTCCAGAGAGTCACCTAATGCATTGCCAGACATTCCACCCCTTTGTGCAGGTCTGAGTGAGTGGATTATGCACAAACAACTATTTTGGTGTGATGGAGGATTTATTTGCACCCTGCTGTGATCCAGCCTTGCCAGCCAGGCTGCCCCTGTGCCAACAAAGCCAATCCTTGCTCACACAGATGGGGCTCCATCAGCAGGGAGAGCTGATCCATGCCAACCCTCCCATTCCAAACAAGGCACACTGCCTGCCTCTCAGCAGAGGCAAAACAATTTTCACATGGTAGCCCCTGAAAGGGCAGGTTGGTTGCCAACTTACAGGTTGCTGTTCCTCCAGGAGATTCTCAAACACAATTTTTAGAGGGTTGTGGGTTTTTTGGTAGCACAAGGCTATGATGTTTTGGCATATGTTCAGTTTCTCCATCAGTGAAAGCTGTAATGGTATCTTTGTTATACTATTCAGGAGAACATGCTTCTTATTTATTTTCACAGCCAAGTTCATAGCATTTTCTATCTCTCAGGCACTGTTTCTGGCAACTTTGACTCTTCCTCCACCACATTTCCAGTCACTCATCAAATCCCACAGCTTTCTTTTCTCATTTTTGCTTACTTGTCTTTTGAATTAATGTTCTGTAGTTGGACCTTAGGGGAATATCTGTTTTCTCACTTTCTTCCAGGAAGGGGATGGGAATTGAATAGCATGGGAGTAAGGAGAGAAGCAGAGATGTTCCTTTTTGTAGTCAGGGAGGTCACTGTGACATTATGAGGTTTGCTTGTTGGGGTTTTTTTTTTTAGTTAAAAATGGTGCTTTAACTTAAAGGAACTAACTGGTTACTGTGTGTTGTGCAGTGCTATTTGCAGCATCATTAAATCTCTCCTGAAACCTTGCTATTGGAAACTTGATTTAGCCAAGGCCCATTATAAGCCCAGAAAACTGTACAAAATTGCCTGCTTTATTCATACAATGATGCCTAAAATGTTTACACTTGCATGCCTCAAATCAGGCCTCTCTCTATTTATATTCCTAAATTAGACTCCATTTGTTATTCATGGCTTGCTTACCTGTAACAGGTACATTGGTGTAACAGGTTCATTTGACCCGTCCCATCCTGTCTCAGGGGAGTCTGGGGTAATAAAATATTCCTCATTTCCTAGCAGCACACTGAGCTTGCCTTAAAAGAACCCATTCCAGATATTTTGGCATTTCCACTTGGCTATCTCAGCCAGCACCTACATATGAGAAAGGCACTAGTGGGATGTGGGCTTCAAAAATCCTCCTAAATATTTATCCAAATTTAATCAATTGCTTTTCTTGTTTCTACAAAAGCTCAATATTGGAATCAGCATGTGGTGTTAGCAGAGGGTCAAGTTATGAGTTTGCTGAGGGATTACCTCCCTTTGCATGTAACGAGGAGGGTAAGAAAAATGTAAAGTATTGAAAATACATTTCAGAGATGAGGGGAGATGATTTCTCTTGCTAGCTTTGCAAGAAAACTTGGCACCTCTAGCAAAATTTGACCTGTTTAGGAGCCTTTATAGGTAAAGATTTATGTAGTTCACCAAAATATAAGGAAACTTTGAGATGGGTCATGAATGCACGAGTTCTGTTTTCCAGGACTGAAAAGGACATCCAGCACCTCCCAAATCACCTTTAAAAAGGCCCCATTTTGCAACATCCATGCCCAAATCTGCTATTTCTGATACAGTTAATGCAGACAAGATCAGCTTTACATGTAATGCTGATGTCATGACCGAGGTTCTAGCAAACCCGTGCTCCCAAAAAGTTTCCTGTTCTCCCCTTCCAAAAAAAGCTGCTAACAGCAGTATGCACAGCAGGATAACTTCAGGCTGTGGCACAAAATCAAACACACAGGTCACTTCTTTCTCCTCTTGATCAATAAAGTGCTACTCTTCGTGAGCTGCTGGGTGCCCCATAGAGCCACTGCTCAAGGAAGAGGTTTATTCCTCCTTCTTTACAGCTGTACATCACTGGAACAGAAATTATGGGTCTATAAATTATTGTGCAATTGAATCTTACTCTGTGTACTGTATCCTGCCAGTGGCACTGCCTTTTCTCTCAGTCACATATCTTCCAGCACTTGCTGCTGTGATTCCACGTTGAAACCTCTGCCAGTTGCTGGAATGGGCACTCACATCAACAGCTCCTCCCAGCAATAACACTATTAAAATTAATGAAATGTCAGGTTGTGCTACTTGCTGTTCATCTAGATCCACTATGGAAATGTGTTGCAGGATCATCACAGCCCAAGTCAGTCCTTATTTCAGCCTTTGGAGGTATAAGAAACCAAGACATTTACAGTGTTCAGTAGAACCTTGGTTTCTGGCTTTGGATCACCTCTTCCTGAGCAATGCTTTTCCCAAAGGATGTGCAGGGCAACCTCTTAGTGAAAGAGGCACCAAACAAATCCTGGTTTACTGACAGCACTTTTACCAGCAGACAGAACCTGTTATTTTTATCCATCAGAAGTGTGTGAATTAGAGTGAAATGAAAAGATGTTGGTGTCTGCAGAAGGAATGTACTGGCACAGAATTGCAGAAAGTTGGGATAAACAGGTCTAATAATGTAGGAAATAAAAAAGTAGAGTACACAGTACAGTAAGTTTCAAATACTGTTAGTTACACTGCCAGAGAGACCACTAACATTCTGTCATTATTGATTTCCACTGGGGATTGAAGGAGGTCTTGGTGGAGGAGGAAGATCAAAATTATGCAGAAGATAAAAGAAATGTGGAGAGTTGTGTGGAAGATACTAGTAACTGGAATTTCTCATGAACCAATTGTGCTTTAATTCTCTCAAAACAGTTTAGCCTGATGGCGCAGACAAGTAAATTTCCATCTGTATTATTCCTCTCACTGGGAATTCTCCACCTGCTTCTTCTAAATAATCACAGGCCAAATGAGATGAGCCTAAAGGAATACAGACTAGACAAAGAAAACACCGTTTAGTAGCAATGGGGTATCTCTAGATATTACAGTATCTCTAGATATTACCAGTATCCTACCTGTCTCATTTTTTGCAAAGGCAAAAGCAAAACATGGAGTCACTTGCAGTGATCTGAGGGTCCTGTCACTTGTCTGGGGAGAAGCAAACAACTCTTCTCCTGAACCTTGAAAGGAGCTGGAGGAGGCATGTGCTGGTTTTTCATAAGAAAAACACCAATTGCACAAAACAACTTCTGTTATTTGTATATCTGCAAAAAATGAATGTGCCAAGCTGAAAGTTTTGGAAACCAAAGAAGTTCGTGGCTCATTTACTGTTGTGTAGACAGAGATCAGGTCCCTAGTATTTCTGAAAGGTCCCCTCAGTCTCTCATACCTTTGCCAGTGTGAGCTTTTCATCCCACTGCCTTTTCCCCAGGCTCAACAACTCCTGAATTCACAACACAGGGATGTCCCACGGCTCTGAGCAGGGCATCCAAAAGGACACATATGACCCAGGGCAGCAGGACTGAGTCTCTGCCTAGCTTGACCATCTTGTCTGACCTGCACAAATCAAAAGAGTCGGAACCCAAAGTGAAAATAATACTTGCTAAGTGATCTCTGCCAGTCCCTGTGGTTCCTTGTCAAAGAAACCATGAGCCTGAGTCAGAAATACACTGATCAGAAATACTGCATATCAAACTGTGTCTTAAATGCTAGTGGACAGACCTTTGTCCTTGGAGGATGTATCTGTGATTCACTTTTTTGGAATGGAGCCATTCCTCCCACACTGCTTCCTCCTTCTTTCACCTCAAGGAAGCCAAGGGCTTGTTTTTATCTCTTTAGTATTTTACTTTTCCCATCTCAGGTTTTCTTTAGAAAGGCATGGCATAGGTTCTCAGAGTGGGATCCGTGCAGGTTGCCTAAGGTTGTCTGCTAGAGTGTGCTCCCAAATTTACAGCATCAAAACTTTTCTTCTTCCTGGCCTTAGTCTAGGTGCCCCTGCTCTGGCAGGGGGTTGGACTAGATGATCTTTCTAGGTCCCTTCCAACCCCTGACACTCTGTGATCTGTTTATACATCAGAGTCCTAGAACTACTTATGACCAGGGACCACCCATGGAAAACATAAGCCTGAGAGTATTTCTGAGAAGCTCAAACATAAAAATATACAGTATTTACACTGTTATTTTTGGTATTATCATTCAACATTGAACTGCAGCAGTTAATCCAAATACAATCAGGATGCTATTTTGTAATTTACTTAATGAGGAGTAATTGCAGTGGGCACAGACAGCACAACAGATCACTTTTTCATAGAAAGCAAAAAAAGATTATATCCTTAGGAAGGTAAGAGGGTGGAATCCAGAGCTCAGGAAAGAGACAGCTTTGAAGGAAGGACTGACTATAGTGAGTCTGGTCTGGTGAGTGCCTTGTACAGACAGTATCTCATCATATCCAGCACAAGGTGCTTCAGAGAGAGCTGCAAGTGCCCTTCAAATGGTTTTTGAATCACTTATCCTGAAGAAGAACCTGTTTTATCATCAGGAGTCACACGATTCTGAGAAGGCAGTCATGGTGTAGTGGCTTCTAGGTGGGTGGGAGCAGCCCAGGCTCTGGAACCTGCTTCCATTTCTTTGCCCCTTCCTAGATTAGCAGAATCCTGCAGCATTGGGATTAACCTGTTTGATCAACACTGCTTTCAATTGCCATAAAACTGGAAAACAGCTGAGATTTGCCCCCAGATAGGATTTTCTAGAATATTTAGAAAAATCTTAAGGGGTTCTCAATCTCCACTGCATCATGACTACCACCTCACTGTAGATACCTAACCATTAATCATCTCCAGCTCAGCAAGTCACCCTGGGCTCCCTTCAGTCAGCGGAAAGAAATGGGCACCTCCACAACACAACTCATTTCATCTTTACATAGATGCTTAGAGATGGATGAGATGAGTTGCCTTATGGAGGCTTCTATTTCTCTGCATTAACTATAGAGAGAGAGCCTTAGGTAACGAGTTTGCACTCAGATGATTAACTCACAGTGTCAAAAGCTAAAGGCAGATGAATCCCAGGAGCAGGGCATTAGCATTTGAGCAGTCAGCCCTGCAGACAGAAGGGAGGGGGTTACAGAGCACACTGCTGACAGCCACTCTGGCAGTGAAGAAGCGTGAAGAAATGTGTGTGCAGATAAGAACCAGCCAAGAATTCCTTGCTGGGCATCTCCTGCATGAAGCAGCATGGCTCCCTATGACTGGCTGTATCTGAATGATCCAGAACTGAAGTAAGGGGGAATGTGATAAGCCCACAAGGAGATGGTTTCACACTCAGCGTGGCTCTGTATGGCTGTATCTGAATGATCCAGAACTGAAGTAAGGAGGAATGTGATGAGCCCACAAGGAGATGGTTTCACACTGAATTTCCCCTTGCACCTGCAGCTCTGCCAGGATGGAGCTGTGGTGGACTGAGCAAATGCATGCACACATGCCTGAATGCATGTGAAAACTTGCCTGAAAGGCATGTTCCTGTTCATGGCAACACATGGGACTATGTGGAAGGAAAGGAAGCAACCCAACAATGCTCTGCATCATCCACCTACAGACACTGCAGGGAAATCTCAGACCAGGTCTGAAAAGCATTGCTGGAATACTCTGAGAGATGGCCCACTTCTGGTGATGCCACCCTACCATGCAAGCTAAGTACTTGGGGAAATGAAGTCTTTTTATCACTATTTAGAGCTGGGCAGATAAGACACAAAGCTCTGAACCCACCTCTCTTGAGCAGCAGCCTGGTACTGTAATTACAGACTAATCTTGTCTCTGTAGTCTGTCACAAGAGCAGGCTTTGGCAGTCGTCTCAGCTCCCTTCACAGTCACATGAAATTAATTTAATTATTAAAAAAATCTGAAGAATAATGGGATTTAATTGACTTAATATGAAGCTTCCTGGGCTGCCACTCCACCCAGCTTCCAATCAACTCATTCATCTGTGAGTGGCTGATATTGGTGCCTTTCATTAAGGGCCCATTGTCTCAGTTTAAATCCTTCCTTCCATACTTATTATTTGCATAATATTGGTTTTATTTTCCAAATCTGTATTTTTTTCTGTCAGGCCTCCTGGCCGGAGGGCTCTTCATGGGACTGTGACTGCTCCAGTCACCTCCTGCACCTGCAAGTATGTTTTCCATGTAGTTGCAGCATGTTAGGGGAGAATGGTTGAGATGCAGAGTCACTGCCTGGGACACATGCCAGAACTGAGTTAGACATCAAGTTGTTATGCACATACCTAAATAAATACTACAGCTTCCAGTTTGTATTTGTCTGACCATCATGGCAATGGCCCCATGGAAGACTATGGCATTGTTGTGGCTGACATTGTGTGAATACAGAGCAGCCTTCTCAGCTTCTCTAACCCCCAAACATAAGCATGAGGTGTCAGAACTCTACAGAAAGTCTGAGACAGAGGTTCTTTTCAGCACTGATGACTATATAAAGTACTTGGGAAAATCATTCTTTTGTTCAAAATTTGAGGATGGTATTATCACATGATTAATAAGATATGGAGATTTTTCTTTTCTTGGTCTGTGTCATCTCCCACTCTCACTTCAGACCACAGAGCTCTCCAGCAGTCTCAGATACATTTCACCAGTAAGCACCAGGACAGATGGCCACTTTCTTCTGTCCCTTCAGTAATGCAGGAGAGACAGGAACAAAGACTTAGAGAATGGATTTTTAAACCAGCATCACTCCTCATTGAAACAGGTTTCTAAAGCTATGCACAATAATGTGATTAATGATTATTATTGTGATATTCCAGTATCTTAAGGGAGCCTGAGAAAGATAGGGAGGGACTTTTTAGGATGCTGGGTAGTGATAGGACTAGAGGGAATGGATTAAAACTAGAGATGGGTTGATTCAGATTAGACATTAAGCAGAGGTTCGTTTACTTCCACTCTTCACTTCTTGGGGTTTTTTTGCACCCTATACATCCATCCTGCCTTAGAAAAGCAGAAACATTTTAAGACTCCTCTGTGGCAGCTTTATCCTAAGTGTTTGATAGGTGGGGAAGTTTCCATTCTAACTATTTTGACAGAAAAAATAGCATCAAAGTTGCATTTGACAAAATAGGCATTGCTGGCAAAAATTATGTCATTCTCAGAGGGAAAAGCTATTTGAATTTGAGTCATTGATGGCATCTGAATTCTCTATAGGATACTTCCATAAGGTATGTGTCAATCTGTAAGATATACAATGTTGAACTGAGTGACTTTCACTCCTACGTATTCAGTCAGCGTGGATGCAACCTTACAACCACAAACCAAGCTCTCAAAGCCACATGGCTCTCACTACCGCTCCAGGAGCTCATCTCCACCAGCGCCCAGCGAGAGGTGATTAAGGACGGGCTGCGAGGAGAGCTCCAGCTCCAAGTAGTCATTCCTGGTTTGCAGAGACGAGCAGGTACCAGCCGAAAGATTTTTTTGTTCCAAGCCCTCGGAAGAGCTCTGACCACGGCCACTCCCCGTGGGGCTGCCCGCGTCGGGGCATCCTGCTCTCCACGCGGCTGCGGGGTGACCCAAACCAAACCCGCATCTGCGCTCCCCGCAGGGCTACACCTCCCAACCGCCTCGCCGGGGAAACACAGCCCCGGAGGCACGGATCCAACGGCGAAGGTCGCGTCCGAGCGCCGAGCCGGGGAGGGGAGAGAAGCGGCTTGTTCCGAGGGCCGGGCGCGGTCGCCCCGCTCCGCTCCGCTCGCCCCGCTCCGCTCCGCTCCGGCGGTCCCCGGCCGCGGACAGTGCTGCCCCCTGGCGGGCGAGGCGGGTCGGGGGCGGTGCCGCGTCCCCCGCTGGTGCGGAGCCGCCTCGTCCTCCTCCCGGCCCGGCCCCGCTGGCTCCCCCCACACAAGGGGGGGTGTGGGAAAGTGGGAAAGGCGATGGGTGCTGCCCGCGGCCGCGTCGCGCCCCGAGGTGGCTCCTGACGGCGGGGGTGCCCCCTCCCCATCCTCCCCCACGTCGGCCCGCTGCCGCCGATAAATCCCCAGCCCGGGGGGGCAGCGCGGCACTTGGCGGTGGCAGCGTTGCGGGGAGGTGGCGGGGTCCTGCCTGCCCCCCACACCGCACCCCGGGGCAGCGAACCCCTCCCTGGGTCAACGGGAGTCGCCGGAGCCCAGGTGAGCGCTCGGGGCTAGGGGAGGAGAGAGGGGAGCAGAGACCGTGCGGGGGGGGCTGCGGAAAGGTACCTCGGCTGGCAGCCCCTCCAAGAGATGGGCTGCAAGGGGGTGGCCCGTTTCCGAAGCGGAGGGAGAGCAGCAGGTTGAAGCGTTATAGTTATTGCCGAGCTTTCCTCCTTGAGCTTGAGACGGTTCCGACCGGGCATCCCCGAGGAATCCTTGCGGGCTGCGGGGCTCCCGTCGGGAATTGTGGTGCCATCGGGCAGCGTGGAGCGAGGGTGGGTGTTGAGCATCCCGCCGAGACGCCTTCCTCCAAACGCCCAGCGCTTCTGCCGTCCCGATCAGCAGCGAGCTCTCCCGTGCCGGGGCAACCGCTCTCAGCAGCGGTGATGCTGTGAGGGCGTCTCTAAAGAACCTCACCTTTTCTTTCCGTGGGTGGAAAGGGCAGATCTCTGCCCCCTGTTTCCCTGTGTCTGGATGGGGGCTGAGTGGTGGAATGGTGCACAAGGTGTGGAATTAGTTATTCTTAGCACTGTACGAGGTAGATTGTGCTCCTCACTTCAGAACTGGGTTTCCAGGGGCATTAATGGGTTTAAATGAGAGAAGAGGAGATTTAGACTGGATATCAAGAAGAAGTTATTTCCTTGAGGGTGGTGGATCAGTGGCACAGGCTCCCCAGGGAGGTGGTTGAGGCCCCATCCCTGGAGCTATTGCAGG
>JAOEGS010015971.1:0-15396 GCA_025447755.1 Corythornis vintsioides | reverse complement strand
GAGTCTCCATCTCTGGAGACACTTAAGACCCACCTGGATCTGTTCCTGGGTGACTTGGTCTAGGTGCCCCTTCTCTGACAGGGGGGTTGGACTAGATGATCTTCTAGGTCCCTTCCAACCCCTAATATCTGTGAATCTGTGAAAGAAAAGGAAAGGAAAAAGGAAAGGAAGCTGATCAAAGTCATGAAACAGTTGAATAAAAAAACTGCCTGTTGGATTATTGGGAAAAGAAGCTCAGATATGAAGTATCAACCCACAGGAGTTGGCTGAGAGTAAGTCCCATTGAAATAAGCTAATTTCTTTCTATGCTTTGTTCCAGCCCTGGCTGTGTCTGTGGCTTTTCCTGCTCCTGTTTTCTGGTGGTTTCCAGCATTTCCCAAGGATGGTGTGATGTCGCCAGCCTCGGCACTGGGGTGGTCACCACTGCAGCCCTGTTCCTAGGAAATGAGATGGCTTGATGATGTAACTCCTGCCTGGCACTGACACCAGGACCATGCTTCCATGGAAGCCTTTTCTGGTGAGCCTCACCCACAAAGGATCATCTATCTGCTCCTTGTTCTTGGCTGAGTGAAGGTTAGATGTTACTCCAAGAACAAAAACACAAATCACAACTATGTATGAGGAGATGGAAATATTTTATTTTTTTTTTTCCCCCAGAAATAAGCATCTAAACAACCCTGACTCTTTCCACTTCCTACACTAGAATAAGAAAGAAAATTAAACACCCACCTTAAAGCATCTCTAGGTAACAGTTTAATTATGAACTAGACTGATGCAGACAGAGCTCCTCAATTACAGCTGCTCTCCACTTGTACACTGGGTAACTTTATGGTACCTGGTTGGGGAAGATTGTGCAGGTATCATAAACATGTGCTTGCATACCCTGGGATATTTTGATATCTGTTTAGAGGAAAATCTTCAGCTCCAGACACTGTCTGGAAGAATTCACTTAAATTAGAGAAATGTAGTAAGAGACACACCTATCTCCTGCAAATAAAACTGTTTCACTATTTTTTCAGTCCTTCAACTGATGAACACCTTACATGTCACATTCCTGAAGGGAGACTGAATTACACCCATGACTCAGACTTTTTTTTTGCTGTAATTATAAGGCTTCAGCAGAAATGAAGGGCTCATGGCTTTGTCACCACGGCTAATGGATGTGTCTGTAGGGTGACAGAGATGTGAGTTATCCATGCACACTCCTTCTGGCTATCAGAGGAAGATGGGAGTGACTCATTGCTAGGGTACAAAGTCACAGCAGTGAGGAAACAGTTCCTTCTTTTTCCTCTGAAATTTGCTCTATATGGATAGGAAAATCTGAGCCAATCAATCCCATGATCACATCTTAAGGCAGAATAAATGACTCAGCTACAGGATCTCACCTCTCTGCAGATGCCAATAGCACTGCCATCTGTGTCAGAGCTGCTTGCTCTAGGCTGCCTTTTAGTCAATGGAGGGAGACAATCGTAAGGCCTGAGTCATCCTGAGGAGGTGAAATATCAGCATTAGCACCAGGTGAGTCATGTTCCAAAAGTGTCTGTGCCCCTGCTGCCCCCAGGCAGCCTGCAGACAGCTCTGGCATCCACAGCTACACCTCTGTCAACCTGCAGTGACAGGTGCTGAATCCTGCCCCAGCTGAGTCAGAAACAAGTGCACATGCATTCAGAGGTCTGACTAAATAACCTCTCTGTCATCTACAGTCCCTCTCTACGTGACTTACTGCTTGACTTGTTGTATTTTTGTTGCACGGGCAGTATTTGGTCAGAAACACTGGGTTCTTTGCTATAGGGAGGTATTGCATGACAAAGACAAGAAAAAGTGAGGTTCTTTCATGTCCATAATAACTAATTTTGCAGAGATAAAGTGCCCTGGACAGCCTTTCCTTTCCTTCCTCCCTCAAAGCAACTCAGGCTTCTAGTCTGCTATAAAACCAAATTTATGCTTGAGTCAAAACAAGCTGGACACTCTTCACCCTTGGTCACCTTGGAAAGGCTCTCTGTATGTTGGGCTGATACAGCTGTGGTGGTGGAAGGACCTTTGGAAACTGTCTTGTAAACCAACTGGACACTGGTCTGTCTTTTCCATGTTTTCCACTGGGGAACAGCAGCCTGGCACTGCAGGCAGTGGACTTCAGAGCCCGTGTCCTGAAATGGGTGCCCACCAGCACTGGGTCAGTCTTTTAAAAAAGAAATAGGAACAGCAATGTGCCTTTGTGGCCAAGAAGTCCAATGGTATCTGGGGGGCAGAGTGTGGCCAGCAGCCAAGGGAGGATCTCCTCCCCATCTACCCTGCACTAGTGAGACCACATCTGGAGTGTTGTGTCCAGTTCTGGGTTCCCCAGTTCAAGAGAGATGGGGAAATACTGGAGATAGTCCAGTGGAGGCTACAGAGATGCTGAAGGGGCTGGAACATCTCTGGTGAGGAAAGGCTGAGAGGCCTGCGGCTGTTTAGCCTGGAGCAGAGCAGCCTGAGAGGGAGCTGATGGATGTTCACAGATCTCTGCAGGGGGGGTGTCAAGGGGAAGGGGCCAGGATCTGTTCTGTGATGCCCTGGGATAGGATGAGGGCCAAGGGGCACAGGCTGGAACACAGGGAGTTCCACCTCAACAGGAGAAAAAGCTTCTTCACACTGAGGGTGCCAGAGCCTGGCAGGGGCTGCCCAGAGAGGTTGTGGAGTCTCCTGCTCTGGAGATGTTTAAAACCCACCTGGATCTGTTCTGTGTGACCTGCCCTGGGTGCCCCTGCTCTGCCAGGGGGTTGGACTGGATGATCTCCAGAGGTCCCTTCCATACCCTACCATTCAATGATTCTATGAGTCTAATTGTTACCTTGTGGGTTTACAGGCCTAGTTTCAAAGAGGCAGCATAGTGTGTTCTTTTCAGTCTCTGAAATGCTCCTTTGGCTGCTGCCCTGAGGGCTTTTAAATTTATTTCTTTTTATTTATAGATCCAGTAAAAAGGATCATATATAATCCCAACTCTAATGACATTGGCTACTTTTTAAATACAACTCTGGGAAGAAGAGAGGGGAAAAGAGGGACCTAGCAACAACAAAAATCCAACAAATCCAACAAAGAATTTTTATTGAATCACATATAAGCCTTTTCAGGATTATAATGATTTTCAGGAAAAAACAGATTTAAAGAAGGATTAAGGTAATTAAGTGCAGTTACAAAAAGTGCAGTTTAGAAAGACAGGTAAAAAAAGCTAGTATAAAAGCCCTATGCAGTTCACAATAAATAATAATATTTAATAATAAATAACAAAGTTTTTGTGATGCTTTGGACCAAACCAAACAATAATTATGTTAACTAAGGAACACACAGAGAATCTCACCTGATGGAACTCCTGAAACAGAGCACCCTGCGTGTGGTGAACCCCAACAGGCACTGCCCTGCAGAGCAGAGCAGCCAGATCCACTCTCCCAGTGACTCCCAGTTCCAAGTGGTTCTGAGCAAAACAAGGAGGGGGGTTGAATACTCAGAGGCTGTTCATGAGGAGCACCAGGGTGTCAGGAGAGAGCAGAGTGATGCAGGAGGCCCCCACATCTTTCTGGCCCCTGAAATCAAGCCCTGCAGGGCCCCATCCTGACACAAAGTCAGGAGCTCCCCATGGGATTTTTCAGGGTTGTTTCTGTTAGTTTTAAGGACCAGGCATAATTGTGGCACATATTATCAACATGGAAAGTTTTGCCAAGCTCTAGCAAAACTTCTGCAGCAAATGTGGAGGACTAGCTTTACAATTAATGTCATTCTCTAGTTTATAGCTGTAATCCTGGAGCAAGAGCTGATGATAGTTAATTTTATGCTTTCTTTCTTTCTGCTTACCCATTATGTCAGCATATTTCATTTATGTTAGGCTTTCCAAAATCAATCTTTATTTTAATGTATAGTCCCCGTTGCCTCTTTTTTTTTTTTTCTCAGTAAACAGCTGAAGATTTAGTGTTGGCTTCTAACACACTGAATCCATTTATGATAGCTTACATAATCAGATTTTCAGTGTACTGTAAATCTGTCTTAAAATGCTTTCATTGCTCCAGGACAAGATTGGTTAACTTTCTGAACTCTTTTTCATTATTTCTGTACATTTCACCATTTTAAGGTACAGTTGAGATGTTCTTTTGGTTGGGCTTTAACACCTTCTGTGTGTCACTGACTTTTTTATTTCCCCAGCAGGGAGTTTCTACAAATGAATGTTGTATTTCAGAAGAGAAGCTGCTTTGGTCATAAATATATTCTAAGCTACTAAACATCAAACTTTCTTGTGGCAATAGGGTAATTCATATCTTGAATGCAGTGGACTTTTGCAATTAAACCAAGTGATGAAATTTCACTGGGAAGAGCAAGCAAAACTATCTGAAATGTTAACATGAAGCTGGGCACTGAACCTATGCAGCAGTTCTGATGGGAGGCAGGAATGTGATCCTAGGGGTTGCCAGTGGATTCTCCTCCT
Source organism: Corythornis vintsioides (assembly GCA_025447755.1). Lineage (NCBI taxonomy): Eukaryota > Metazoa > Chordata > Aves > Coraciiformes > Alcedinidae > Corythornis > Corythornis vintsioides. The sequence goes on along the minus strand of JAOEGS010015971.1, from coordinate 10,943 downwards.
GTGTACAGCACCCTGCTCTTAATCTCTGTGGAGCATCAGGGCTAACAGCAGCAGGACAAACACAAGCCTGGGTTTCCAGGGGTCTGAAACCACTCCTTCCCCAGTGGAAGCCTCCTTCAAGCACAGTTTGCTCTGCTCCATCCTTTGAGAACTGGACACAAAGCAACCTGTTGGCCAAATGGAAGGTCCCAGAGGCTGCTGGAGGAGCCACTGAAAGAAGCCTGTGTGTGTTAATCAGGGATATTTACTGCCATGGGTTATAGGAGGTTTCAGCTGAGTCACTGCTCAATAAACACGAGCCACCTTCCCATGAAGGAACTTGAGGGTAAAGGTCCTGATCAGCTGCCAGGCAGAATGGAACACAGAGTCACATCTGGGGCTTGCTTGCATTTACAAGGGTGGGTTTGACCAGTTGCTGATCATTCCCTGAAGCCTGATATTTCTTCCTCTCCAGTGTGAGGACAACTCTACAGAACTGCAACCCATTGCACAAGCTCAGTTGCTAAATTTACTGCATGAAATCAGAGAATCTTCTGACTTTGGTTCATACCTCTTTAACCTCCTCATATAAAGTAGCCTCAGTACCAAGTACTCTGAACTTGGTTTATAACTGTGCACACTGGGATGTTATAAAATTATTTTAGAAGCTTAACTGGTGCGGAGAGTGGAGAAAATTGCATTTGGATGTGGCCTGTGTGTGTGGCCAGATGTTAAATCTGAAGAGTCTGAGTTCAAGGCTGGAAGAGAATAGCTTTGTAAAGCCACAGATGGCTTTGGTTGCTCCCTGTGACAACATTACCTTGTAATATTAAGGGTAAATGAGCAAATGATGATATGGGTTTAACTGGAGCAAATCCAACTCAACTGCAGTTAGGTAGATATCATTTTGTTTACCTGAAACCGATGGACAGGCTTTAGTAATAACAGTCAAATAAAGGACTACTTTAAAACACGTGGCCTAGAAAAAAACCTAGATGTTTTGAGATTTATTTTAGACACATGGAGTTGTCTAAATGAGAAGAAAGCTGAGAAAGAAAAAAAAAAAAAAAGTGGTATGGAAGGAAGAAATTTTATTTCAGAGGAAAGAGGAAGAAGGGGCCAAGTCTGAAGTGAGGGCTTGGGAAAATAGTTGTATCCCTGGGATACCAAATGAGAAAAGATTGGAGCCTGGAGCCTGCCCTTGCCCTGACCCAGGCAGGTGGGCTGTAGAGGGTTCAGCATGGCCCACGTGGGCAGCAAGCACCATGGGGCAGTGCTGTCCTGCCAGCTTGATACCGACTGCATGGTGCTGCTGGGGGCACTTCAGGAAGCATCTTTTCTTTTAAAACCTAGAAAATAAACCCAAGTGAGAAATGGTGTTTCCACTGCACTAATAAAGCCATGAAATGAAATATTCCAGAGTTTGGAAGTACTCAAAAGGAGCGTTTTTGTGCTCTCTGTGCACATGTGCTGCTGGGTGGCTTCTAACCACAGAGTTTCTGACAGGACCCATATCAATGGCCCAGGCTCTGTGCTGGGCTGACTTCAGCAGCTGCCCTTGCAGACACCTGATGCCTGGGTGGACACCCTGCAATCTGGGCTGCATCACTCTGCTGAGCTCAGCAGTGCTGGCAGGTAGGAAATTGCCCAGGAAGTACTTGATGAATTTATGGTGCCATCAGGGCTGTTGAGTGTGAGATTGTTCTGTTAGATATAGACACAAATTCCACCTAAACCCTTGGGTAGTTTCTTGTGCTGGTGTCCTGAACTTTGTCCCTAGAATGATAGTTAAAAAAATCACATTGCTTAATTGAGAGCATATGATCCTTATCAGCTGGGTGGAGCAAAGAAGAGGGTCAACACCCAGCAGTCCCTGGGCTGCCCTCTGTACATATGTTCAGCCCTAACTTTGCCCTTACAGAACTTCTGAATTTCTCCCTCGTGTTGGTTCAATCTGGATGTCACTCTGCTCTCTCTGGGATGTGGTTGTGTGGGGGTGTAGCCAAGCAGGCTGCAGTAAGGCTGCTGCTGGTAGGTGGGGTACCAGTGGAAATTTTAATTGCTCATTCTGCACCATTTCCTGGAGGTTTTAACCATCTCCTCTCAGAATTGTATGTCATGGCAGGTGGTCTCTAGAAGACTTTTCAAAGTTTGGGGTGTAACAGCTTGAAAAGGCCACCTGCCCACAGAATCTTTATTCCAGAAGGGAGGTCAGAGGAACTGAGAGCTTTTTTACCATCTTTCATATAAGGATGTTTCTGCTCGGATATGGATCTGAGCTAGATTCCCTAATTTCTATACCCCTGAACTTCAAAGTACCAAAGTCAGGCTGCATGGTCAGAGCCTAGATCCAGAGGATGAATATTCAAGTTCATTGAATCAAGGAAGAAGAGAGATGGGCTGGAATAAAAACATGGGTGTGCAAGAGAGAAAAAATCATTGATGGAGATGGAAACTGGACTGTGCAGCTCTGGGTTCAGCCCTGCTTCCAGCTCCAGCACACCTAGGAAGGCTGTTCCCAGCTTTCCAAAACAGGCACAGTCACATATTTATGTATCTGAACCAAGGTAGTGTGTGTGGAGTGGCTGCCTTGGGGATCTCTAAGGAGCTGTTTTCTGTGAGGCTGCTGGTTGCAATCTCATCTGCTCCTGATGGAGCTGTTGCATGAGGAGTTGTGAGCTTTGCATTTTTGCACACATGCAAAGGTGGAGTGCACATCACCGTGCAAGGATAACCTTGACAATCAGAGCTGGGAGGAAGGAAGGTGGAAATTAATTAGCTCTGAAGAGAGACACATGGATTGTGATAAGTGAGGCACCATCACCCATTGCCTAACTAGCACTGAATGTGTTCCTGATACTGTGTAAGTGTAGGAGGCTCTCTGGTGTGTTGACCACAAAGCAGTGGCACACAGACCTTTTCTCTGAAGCACCTGAAAGGCTGCAGCTGCATGGGGTGCTGAGCCACTTGCTGCCCAGGGAGGGAAGCCATTGAGTTGTGTGCTGGCACTCACAGGCAAATGATCTGCACTGGACACAGTGCTGAGCCAGGGGAGTGCTGCTGGCAGACTGGCTTTGGAGCTCTTGCCCACTGTGTGCCCACTGAAACACCACATGTGTGTCTTGAAGAGAGCCTGATCTACTTAAAAATCAAAGATCAAAGAGGAAAGAAAAGGTGTAAACTGGATGCTCTCCATGCACACTCTATGGAATTCTCTGATGGAATTATGTAGTGGTCAGTGATAGACTCCTTGCTTCTCTATGATATCCCAGACTTAGCAGCTACTATTGGCCTATAAATGTATAAGGTAGACCACTGAAGTAGAGTCAAGGTTGGCAAATCAGCCCTTGGAGCCACTTAGGCAAAAAAACCCAACCAGAATCTAACTCGTGGCACAAGAATGAGATAAATGACAGTCAGTGTGGCTGTGTTTGTGCTCCTTCTGTTTCCTGAGCCTTCAGAGTTTCTCCCTAGCCCAGAGATTCTGAAATTTGACATTTCAAATTAAAGTGGAGGTGCTGCTGTAATTTCTTGACACTTTTAAATGCATGTATAATATGATTTCTTAATTAACTATGAAGTTGAGTGGTTTGGTGAAGGAGTCTCAGTTGAACGTTTTTAAAGTCATATTTATAAACAAATGGCAAATCTCTTCAAATCCATAATTATCTGTCACAACTGATGAGCACTGCAAATATCTTCCAAGACATCACCTACCTGGATTGGCACAAAGCATTTGACACTGTCTCCCATGAGATCTGTGTCTCGAAATTGGAGAGACATGCATTGGATGGCTGGACCACTGGGATGGCCAACAGCCTGATGTTCAAGTGGAGACCAGTGACAAGTTTTATTTCTCATGGGTCAGTAAAGGGGCTGGTGCTGTTTAACATCTCTGTTTGTGACATAGACAGTGGATTTCAGTGCACCCTCAGCAAGTCTGATGATGACACCAAGCTGTGTGGTGTGGTCAAAATGATGGAGGGCAGGGATGTCATCCAGGGGGACCTTGACATGCTTGAGAGGTGGGCCCATGGAAACATCATGAAGCTCAACAAGGCCAACTGCAAGGACTGGGTGAGGTTGAGGCAATCCCAAACACAAATACAGGCTGGGCAATAAGTGGGTTAAGAGCAGCCCTGAGAAGAAGGTCATGGTGGTATTGAATATGTGTGTGTGCTCACAGCCCACAGAGACAATTGCATCCTGGGCTGCATCAAAAGAGGTGTGGCCAGATTCTCCCCCTCTACACCTCTCTAATCTCACCTGGAATTCTTCATTTAGCTCTGGGGCCCCCAGAACTTCAAAAACATTGCCTGCTTGAGCAGGTACAGAGCAGAGCCATGAAGGTCATCAGAGGCTGGAGCACCTGCCCAGTGCAGACAGACTGGGAGAGCTGGAGGTGCTCAGCCTGGAGAAGAGATGAGAAGGCTGTAGGGAGATCACAGCAGCCAACCAGGACTTAACGGGACCTGCAGGGAAGATGAAGAGGGACCCTTTATCAGGGAATGCAGAGATAGGAAAAGGGGTAATGGTTTCCAACTGAGAGAGGGTAGATTTAGATTAGATATTATGAAGAAATTCTTTACCATGAGATTGGTGAGTCACTGGAACAGGTTGTCCAGAGAAGCTGTGGATGCCCCTCCCTGGAAGTGTTCGAGGCCATGTTGGCTGAACTTTTGAGCAGCCTGATCTAGTGGAAGATGTCCCTGAGCAAGGCAGGGGAGTTGGAACCAGATGATCTTTAAGGTCCTGAAAAAAAAAAAAAGAAAAAAAGAAAAAAAATATTTTAAAACCTTTATTGTTGTTTGAACTGCAAATTGTTATAATCTTGTAGCTGTACAGGGAACTTTAATATGACATTTATACTCACCACTTAACTCTGCAGATTTGGATTTAAGATAAAGAGTAAATATTGTGCAACTGTGATAAAATCTGTAGAACTGGCAAAAGCTTGCACAGACTGCAGAGAGCCAAATGGGAGACACTCCATACACTCCTTGGGCTGTACTTTAACACCAATGGCAAGCTGAAAATGCAGGTTGGCTGCCTTAACTGCCAGCTGAGCCTGCAGGTTTGTCTCTCAGCACTTCCTACCTCTGAGATCTCCCAAAGATGCTGGATAAGCTGTGGGCATCAGCCCCTCTAGGGCTGGCAGGAATCTGGGGGGTGGGGAGCCAGCTGCACCATCCCCACCTCCTCCATACACATGGCTTGTGCCTGGGGCAGCCCACTGCAAGCCCTCTGCATCTCCTGCCAGCCACCTCCAGAAGAACCAGTTTTGCAGTTACCAGAGCTGTGACACCATTTCTGTACATTTTTTAATTGCTCTTATTATCATCAAGGGCAAAAATGTTGTTGCAACTACACCTGGATTTTTTGCTGATGTGAAAGGTGAGAAGGGTGGGTGCAGCTGTTCCTGGTCTCCTCTCCCAGTGCCCCGTGGCAGAGATCCCACTTTTCTTTTGGGATAGATATTCAGAAGATGCCCAACTCTCAGTCTTATCTAATCATGTCACAACTCTGACATTGAAGCCAAACATCAGTTCTGAGCAGCTGGCCAGACTCGTGTGCTATGTGCCTGTCACACTAGAGTTCACTTACACCCTTAGTGGGTGAAAATCTGGGTGGGGGTGCAGCAACAAGAGTGGGAAACATGGAGAAGGGCAGTTCCTACCCCTGAGTCTGGTATGAAGCTGAGCACACACCCTGCAGGAGAATTATTCCAGGAGCTTTTATGTAGCTCACCCTGGTCACACATCCTTGCACAGTATAGAACACTCCAACCTACCCCTTTGAAGACCATTGAAAACAGACCTTGAAATGTATTTCTGTGTATCTAAGAAGCCTGACACAAACCTACCACAATGGAGATACAGAAACAAATTGCATCTCATAACAAGGATATTTCCTACAGCTCTATTCCTTGATTAATGTTATTTAGACAAGTGGTAATAAAGTGAAAATGTCAGCACACGCTCCTTCTGCAACCTCACTCCTAAGGCTTCTGGTAGTAAAATAATGTGAGATTTGAAGAGAATCCTGCTGCATCTCCCAGCTAATCCTTGGCCTTGAGAGTGCTGCTGCAAAGCACATTGCAATGTCTGAACAGTGAGAATTATTGCCACCAGCACAAGGAGGAGCTCAGAGTCAAGGGCAACACCCAGCTTTACCAGGCTCCCCTGTTGAAGATAACAAAAAGAGACTATTCCAATTGGAATTTTTATGGCTTTTTTGATCTCTAGTGTTTAAAATAATAATCTCAAAAAAGATCCCAAAGGCTCATGGATGGCAAAGACCTTTGCATGCAGTAAATATTTTAAGAGCTCATTTTCCAAATTTATTCCTGGCAGATAATATTTTTTTTTTTTTTCCCTAAGTTTGTTTTGAACCCTAGATGTATTTATTTTGGGGTGAGGAGAGCTGCATGATCCTTCTACTCCACTCTTGAGACTACAGTCTGATGAAGCTGATGAAACACTTAAATCTTAACAATGGAGGCAACTCTTTGTTCATCCTTTAGTTATCTCCTGTGTTAGGCTGCTCAGTAGTGTCTTTCTCTTAAGCAACTTCCACATGAGGTTTTTACTTGTAACCCAAAAAGTCACACTCAAAATTGCTTAGGGAAAAGGAGCTCATGTCTTAATTTTGGAGTGAAAAATGCTTTGCAGATAGAGTTTGCATATTAGTGCCTAAAGCCAGGATGTGAATTAATCCACCCAAAGTGGTGGCTCAAGCTTGGTTTGCAGAGATGACAAAGCAAGACTGGATGAGCCCACACTGAGGCAGCAGCACAACTCTGGGGGGCCTTGAGGGACTTTTCTTGAGGGATGGAGGTGGGTGAAATTCTCAGTCATGTTTCTAGTGCAGCACAGCTCCTGCTGGGCTAATCCCAGAGCCAGTGCTGCATCTCCTGCAAAGGCAGCCCTGCTTGAGGGAAAACTCCCACCCCCAGCTGCCTCCTCTGTGTTTCCTCCCCTTGGGATGAGTTCAAGGATTCTGACCCAAGTGGGATGCTGAGTTACAGAGGGAGAAGGTAGGGAGTGACTTGCAGCACCCCTACCTTTCCTACCTTCAAGGTTGGTGTGTCTCATGCCACCTCCCCCCTGCAGGCACATGTGTGAGCAGGGAGGAGTCTCAGTGGTCTCCCCCATGTAGGGCTGGCAATGCAGGGATTCCTGAGCCCCCCAGGCTGCTGGAGGGCAGGGGAGGGAGCAGGATCCCAGGCAATACCACAGGAAAAAAGAGGGAGAAGCATTTATGTAGGTCATGGAGGCTCATAATTAATTGCTGGAGAACAGGAGAGTATGTGTGGAGAGAGGGAAGGGCGAAAAATGAATTAATTTGAGTAACTGGTCTTTGGAGACAGAATGGATGTGACACTTTCTCAGGCAAGGGCAAGAGTGAGCCTGTGGGTTCACCTTCACCAGCAATGCTGAGAGAAGCAATAGCATGGCCACTGTCACCTCCTTTGCATCACTCTGCTGCTCCTGTGTCTTCTTGTGCTGAAGCTGCTGCTCTGTGTGTGGTGAGTCACATGAGAGGACTAGACTCCTGTCCTGGGGAAATAACTCAAAAAAAAAAGGGGGTTGTTCCAAATAATCAGGGGGTATTTTTCAGCCAGATCATCCATCTGAGCAGGTTTGCTTTAAAGCTGTGCTAGCAGAGTGCAAGCTGGATGAAGGAGGGGAAGGCAAGGAGCTGGGCTGAGCCTGCAGTGCAGGCACAGAGGAAACCCCTGGGGTGCCACAGCCACAGCCTGACATCCAGTTCTTTCTGGAAACTAATTCTCCTCTCATGCCCATGGGAACGAATTTCAAAGCTGACCTTCAGAGAAAATCCTGATTTTCTCAGATGTTGAATAATGATACTTCAGCTTTTGAGATTGGCAGTGTCTTCCATGGCTAGCTTTACATGGGTTTTTCATCCTTTAGTTAAGGGGTATGTAAGGAGCCCAGTAAGGAAATTCATGGGTAAAACGACCACCAGTGAATGAAAGGCAGAGAATTCACTGCAAGTGAATGAAAAGCAGGGGAGACAAGTTGGCTAACAGAAGCAGAGTGACTGCTGCAGGGCAGATATTGTCCTGGGCATGGTTGGGTCCATCTCCACTAGGGATTTATTGCTGTTGGGAAAATGATTCTGATCCTTGTTTCACCCTGGTGCATGGTGCAGCCAGTGATGTGCTGGCCCAGCTCTCTACAGCAGGAAGCACTCACAGGCACACCAGCCCCAGGGGGATTTCCCTCACTGTCCTCAGCCTTCTCTTGTTAGCATTATCTCAAAGTTCAGGGCTAAGAGAACAGCCCTGTCTTCCTGTTTCCTTCTCCTTGCCTGTGTGTCCTCTGCCTGTTGCACATGCAGCTCCCAGATCATGCCCCAGATTTGGCATCTACAGCCTGGTCATTCCCTGCAAACTTCCCTGGTGGGGAGGCAATGTCAATTGACCATTCACTTTGATACCCAAGATAAATTTTCCATTGTTTGCTGATTTTTTTCAAACCTAGAACAATGTCTATGTTCCTTCTGTCCATAGGGAATTGCTTTAAATGGGCATCCTAGGCCTGGTGCTGGCCAGAGCCACTGGAAACAGAAGTGCTGTAAAGGGAAGGCCACAACCAGACAGCTACACTCACTACTACTACAACTACTACACTACTACTTGCACATCAGTGCAAGGGTGCACAAACACACACCAGAGTATCTGCATGAAGCTGAGCCTGGGGAGATGGCCCCTGTCCCAGCTCCTCAGCACCTGAGGATGCAGGAGGTGGCTAGGGGAGCAGAGGGATGGGCAGGGAGAAGCCCCAGGGTGGGGGGAGGAAGGGCACAGTGCAAGAGCTGGGGAGGTGGGGCAAGGACCAGGAAGGGAGAGCATTCTTTGGGTGATGCCAGGGGAAGGAGAGGCTTTGGGGAAGGGCCAAGAAGCCTAGGGAGGGAGATTGGAGGCTGCAGAGTCGGTGTAGGGTGTATGAGAAAGTTGGTGTGTCACTGGCAGTTTGAGGGTGTGAGTGGTGGGAGGGGCTCTTTGTGCCCTGCTGTGTTAAACCACAAGATTTGTCACAGAATGACCCAGGGAAAGAAAACTTCTTTGCCTCAGGTCAGTGGCAGGGTCGTTTCAATGCATTGCATTGTTTTTTCTTCACTGGGAGTTGCCACCTTGAACATTTCAACGTCCCTTGGTGTCTGTGGATGTTCTACAAGCAGAACACCCCTCTAGTCTGTGCCTGAGCCCTGAGCCAGATCTGCAGGCAGAGGGCAGAGAGCAGGTACTCTGCCAGAGGTTGGGATGCTGTGGTTGCAGCTCTCAGCTCTGCTTCATGCAGCTGTGGGATGAGTGTCCTGGGAGGAGGCTGGGCACACAGTAAGGGCAGTGGTGGGACTACTACCATGGTGTGGTCTGAGCTTCCCATGAGAAGATGGTGCAGCATGGGGCTGACTTCTGCTGTCACCTCCTGGCACCAACCTCTCATCCTTTGGCTGATTTCTGGACCAGATCCAGTGTTTTTTGTGGGTCTTGCAGGAATTGACAGACTTAAAAGCTTCAGGTTCCTCACTTGAATGGGTGATGAGATGCTGAGGATGACAACTGTGCTGGAGGGAGGGTTTTACTTCTGCATTAGTCACAAAGGTCACATCTGTTATCAGGCAGAGCTGTAGTGTGTGGCAAGATGGTCACATGTTACCAGCTTCTTGTTTCCACCCAGTAATTTGTGCTAAAAGGGAAGTAATTTAGTGTAAAAATATTTCTCTGGGACCCAGAGGTCTCAGGGCAGGGGAGAATGATTCTTCCATCCACTGGCTGACAAAAATGGAGAGTGGAGGGGTAAAGCTATGGCAAGACTTCTATATAAACTATTTATTTAAATTGCCCAAGGGGGCACAAGAACAAGAAGTGAAGCAAAGAGCATTTCTCCTACTGCCTTTGCATGCAAAAGGAGAGAGCACTGGTACACCCATACTGCTACACCTCATCCCACATCACTTTTCTGACAGGATCTCCTCAGATGATGCATTGGGCATCTGCACAGAAGCCACAATTGCCTGAGTGGTGGAAATGGAATGAGAAAACCTTATTTCAAGCAAGTCCTTGGGGCAAAGGCTTCTGTTGCTGCTTGGGGAAGGGTTGGTAGCAGTCAGCACAGCTTTGGGAAGAGGGTGATGCTGGTACAAGTACAGCTGGTACTGCTGCCATGTGGTAAATGAGATCAGAGAACTGAGATGGATGGAAAAGAACTTCTTTCTTTATTTTTTTTTCCTTTCAGCTGGGTGAGTTTTCAACCAGATCAGTTCCCCAGGCCAGTTCATGGTGCAGCTGCATGTTGGCTTGTGAGGGCATGATGAAGAGAGAACAAAAATAGACTGAAGGCACAGATGGGAGAGACTCCTTCCAAAGGAGAGTGCTCACTCAACTACAGCCTGGGTAAGCTCTGAAGCTCCTCCTTCCTATTAACAAAAGCTCTGCTAGGCAATGTTCTCAGTGCTCATGAGGCATTGCACTGGGGTAGGTCTGCTCTTCTTCCAAACATCTGCCTCCACATGCCAGCTTGCCTTCCCCACTGAATGTGTGCAAGAGGAGCAGAGGTGATAAGGAAGACAAAGAGGAGGATGGATACTGAAAAGCTGGATGAGACCCACCACTGTAACCTCCTGTTGCCAAAGTGCAGCCCTGAACAGTGGGGACTGAGGTGTGGTCCACGTGGAGATGCCCAGCTTTGCAAAGTGGGCATCTGAGCACAATGCAGGGGATAAATGTGGTATGATGGTAAAGCAGAGGTGTCAGAGGGCCTGCAGTGAAAGGATGAGGGGTAATAGGTTTAAATCAGAGGAGATTTAGACTGGTTCTCAGGAAGAAGTTGTTTCCCTTGAGGGTGGTGGCTCAGTGGAACAGGCTCCTCAGGGAGGTGGTTGAGGCCCCATCCCTGGAGCTATTGCAGGGGAGGTTGGCCAAGGCTCTGAGCAGC
>JAOEGS010015969.1:62854-84590 GCA_025447755.1 Corythornis vintsioides | reverse complement strand
GAGACACTTAAGACCCGCCTGGATGTGTTCCTGTGTGACTTGGTCTAGGTGATCCTGCTCAGGCAGGGGGGTTGGACTAGCTGATCTTCTAGGCCCCTTCCAACCCCTAATATCTGTGAATCTGTGAGTCTTGTTACCAGCAGGCTTTTGACCCCAACTTCCCACATGCCAGGGCATCCAGAACCCTTCACCACAGGAAAATTTCTGCCTCTTGTTGTGAGATGTGATGACCATCACCCTGTCTTCTCTCACTTGCATTTTCTAGCAGGATCCATGATGGGTTACTGATGCTGGGCAGCTCCCAGCTTCACAGTTATATCCAGCCCTGACTCCACTGTATGGAGCTTGTGAAAATTAAACAGATACCACCATCTACTGGGATAAGAGTACTTGGGTTCTCTTATGTCACAGTTGATCTCATCACATGTGCCTAGTGCATAACTCAAATGCAAATTCTCACTATAGATAAAAAATTAAATGATGTGTTAAACTTAATCTACTTTGAATTAATTCTTTCTCTGTTTTCCTTTCATTTTTTTTAGTTTGGCTTGTTTGGTATGGGTTTTTTGTTGCTGTTTTGTTTCGTTTTTTGCTTCTTGCTTTTTGCCTTTTTTTTTTTTCTTTCTTTCTTCTTTTGTCTTTTGCCTTCTTTTGCCTTACGCTTTTTGCTTTTCTTTCTAGGAACAAGATGCTCATGAAGTTTAATGTCTCTTAGCCTTAAAAGAAAACTTGACAAGTAAAAATTATGGATCCTTTATACTTCTCTATGCTTAGCACAGAAGCTAGTTCCAACAATGTGAATTTCTCACTGCTGACAAATGTGACCAAGAATGGGACACTCACAGAGCAGCTCTCATCCAAACACATCCACAAAGTCCTGATTCCCATCTGTTACCTCCTTGTATGTGCTGTCGGACTCAGTGGCAACATATTGGTCATTTACGTGGTTCTGCGCTATGCCAAGATGAAAACAGTTACCAACATCTACATCTTGAACTTAGCCATTGCCGACGTGCTCTTCATGCTGGGCCTTCCCTTCCTGGCCACCCAGAATGCCATCTCTTATTGGCCTTTTGGCTCCTTTCTGTGCAGGATGGTTATGACTGTAGATGGCATCAACCAATTTACTAGTATTTTTTGTTTGACTGTGATGAGCATGGACCGCTACCTGGCAGTAGTTCACCCCATTAAATCAACCAAGTGGAGACGTCCCAGGGTGGCCAAACTAATCAGCATAACTGTCTGGGCATTCTCGTTCTTGGTGATGCTTCCAGTCATCATCTTTTCAGATGTGCAGGAAGATTTTCATACCTGCAACATGAACTGGCCAGAGCCTGTCAACATCTGGTCAGCAGCATTCATCATTTACACATCAGTCCTTGGGTTTTTTGGTCCTTTATTGGTGATCTGTCTCTGTTACTTGCTGATTGTGATTAAAGTGAAATCTTCAGGGATTCGAGTTGGGTCTACAAGGCGCAGGAGATCGGAGAGGAAGGTGACCAGGATGGTGGTGATCATTGTGGTGGTTTTTGTGTTTTGCTGGCTCCCATTTTATGTGATTAACATAGTCAATTTGATATTTATACTGCCAGAAGACCCTGTATACTTTTTTGTGGTAGTCCTGTCCTATGCAAATAGCTGTGCCAACCCCATTCTTTATGGATTTCTTTCTGATAACTTCAAGCAGAGTTTTCAGAAAGTCCTTTGCCTCCGAAAGGGCAATGGCATAGAGGATGGTGACCCCATTGAACACAGGCAAGAGAACAGCAGCCGCTTGCAGGAATCAATGTTAACCCAAAGAAATATTGAATTCAATGGACATATGCAGACTAGCAAAGTGTGAGGACATGGCTTAGGACTGCAAAGCACTTCTAGACGTGGATAACTTGGGGACTTAAAGGAAAGATTAATTAATAGCAAAGCTAAGATCTGGAGACCCACAAGCTCAAATAAATGTACATAGACTTCTCTTTCCCTCCCTAGCTAAAAGTGTTACGGGCTGTACTGGGCTGTGTGAAGCTCTTATCGTGTTTTAGCAAAGTCAGAAATGTGTTACCACTTTCTGTACTCCAGAGAACTGATTCACTGGTACACACTACTGGCTTTGGATGGCTCTTGGAGTGCAAAACAACACTAAACCTGTTTGAACTACCTTGTTAAGCTGAGTTTATGGCTGCTTTGCACCGCTGGGATCTGCTTAAAGAAGATAACAGCTCAGATAATATCTTTGGAAGTCTTCAAGGGGGTCTCTTAAAAGAAAAAGCACTATTTCTTAAGAGGAAGTTTCATACAAAAAAGTCCATGGCACTGATCTTGAAATGGTGCATGAGCCATGGTTATAGAGTGCTGTGAGGTTTTTCTGTCATTAACCCATAGAATAGATTTATTGCCTTTGGGAACCTTTCAAACACATTAAGGAAGGGTAAAAACAAGCTGAGGAAAGGATTTGTTGAAAGCATTTAAAGGATTTAATGTATTCATAACACTTTTGCAGTCTGAACTAGACTGTGTATAAAGATTAAATGTAACCCCTTTGTTATTATGTGACGATGATTGTGAAGTCCTGGAAAGCTGCTGTATATATTTATTGGTTCTGAATGTAAGTCTGGATGTGAATATCAACTGTATTTTCAGAAATTAAAAGAAGTTAAATCCCCTTCTGACTACCCATTTCATGGCTTCACCAAGTGCTGACAAGCACTGTGCAAAAAAGACAGAGCTGAGTCTTTGATGCTTTAAATCATTGGCTTAGTTTGGTAGAGCCAGGTACAATGTCCCATGGGACTGTGTCCTGCTCAGGCACCAAAAGGAATGTCCTCAGTGCTTGGGAGCTCAGTGGGTAGAAACATAGAATGGCTAGGGCTGGAAAGGGCCTCCAAAGGTCACCTAGTCCAGCCCTCCTGCAGTGAGCAGGGACACTCTCAACTAGACCAGGATGCTCAGAGCCTTGGCCAACCTCACCTTGAATATCTCCAGGGATGGGGCCTCAACCACCTCCCTGGGAAGCCTATTCCACTGTTCTACCACCCTCAAGGTAAAGAACTTCTTCCTGATATCCAGTCTAAATCTACTCTTCTCTAATTTAAACCCATTATCTCTCGTCCTTTCACTAGAGGCCCTTGTAAGCAGCCCCTCTCCAGCCTTCCTGTAACCCCCTTCAGGTACTGGAAGGTGGCTATAAGGTCTCCTTGGAGCCTTCTCTTCTCCAGGCTGAACAACCCCAGCTCCTTCAGCCTGTCCTCGTAGGAGAGGTGTTTCAGCCCTCTGGTCATCTTTGTTGCCCTCCTCTGGACCCTCTCCATCAGGTCCATGTCTTTCCTATGTTGAGGGCTCCAGAATTGGATGCAGTACTCCAGATGAAGTCTCACCAGAACAGAGGGACAGAATCACCTCTCTTGATCTGCCGGCCACACCAATCTTGATGCAACCCAGGATACAATGGGACTTCTTGGCTGCAAGTGCACACTTCTGGCTCATGTCCAGCTTCTCATCCACCAACACCCCCAAGTCCTTTTCTACAGAGCTGCTTTCCAGCACCTCATCCCCCAGCCTGTATTGATAGTGAGGGTTGTTCTGACCCAGGTGCAGGACCCTGCATTTAGTCTTGTTGAACCTCATGGGGTTCACCTGGGCCCACCTCTCCAGCCTATCCAGGTCCCTCTGGATGACATCCTGTCCCTCCAGCCTTTTGACAGTACCACTCAGCTTGGTGTCATCTGCGAACTTGCTGATGGTGCTCTCGATCCCACTGTCAATATCATTAATGAAAATATTAAATGGTACAGGTCTCAGTACAGACCCCTGAGGGACACCACTTGTCACTTGTCCATCTTGACATTGAGCCATTGACCACCTCTGGATGCAACCATCCAGCCTATTCCTTATCCACTGTACAGTCCACCCATCAAATCCATATCTCTCCAACTTGGTGAGTAGGATGTTGTGGGTGTCCATGTCAAAAGGTTTACAAGAAGTCCAGATAGATCACATCAACAGGTCATCCTTTGTCCATGGATGTAGTCACCTTATCATAGAAAGCCACTAGATTCGTCAGGCAGAACCTGCCCTTGATGAAGCCATGTTGGCTGTCTTTCATCACCCTGATGTCTTCTATTTGCCTTGTTAGATCCTCTAGGAGAATCTGCTCCATGATCTTCTTAGGCACAGAGGTGAGGCTGACAGGGTGATAGTTTTCAGGGTTTTCCTTTCTACCCTTTTTAAAAATGGGTGCAACATGCCCCTTTTTCCAATCCCCAGGGACTTCACCTGACTGCCAAAACTTTTCAAATATTATGGTAAGTGTCTTGGCGACTACATTAGCTAATTCTTTCAGGACTCTGAGATGAATCTCATCAGGGCCATGGACTTATGTATATGGAGCTCAAACAACTCATGTGAGACCATAGAGCAGGATGATGAAGGAAGCAAGGAACAGCACTCAGCCCCAATTCCTGCCCTGGATCTGATCCAAGCTTCTTCCACTCTCAAGCAAGGACTCTTCATATGTGAAAAGGAAGAAAGCAAGTAAGATCTTTGTTCTAATCCAAGCAGAAACTATTTATTCTCTTTATAAATTGCTTTCCACCACCACTGCCACTCACACAGGTTGAAGAGTCCTTCTGTGAGGAAATTTAATTGTATATAATAGCAAGCAGGGCATGGCATACAAAAGCAGCCGGCATCTCATCTGTCCTTCTAACCTTTGGTGACCTTCTGTAGCATCTCTAAGGGATATGGCTGAGCCCTGACACCAACAATAAGTATCAGTCTGGTATTTGTACATCATCCATCACTGCCCTGATCCTCTGGAGCAACTAAGCAGGAAAATTAACAGAATGAAAAAACAGAGCCGCAAGGCTGAGCTGTGCTGTCTGCTCTCATTGGCTATATTTTAAATTAGTATTTACTATGGAAGTAGCAAGACACAATTATGAGCTGAGAGTAGCTGAAATGCCAGGACAAGGTTTAGGACTTCGCCCCTAAGGCTGTGAGACTCTGCCTAAATCACTTCACCCCTTGCGCATCAGTTTCTGAAGCTGTAAAACTGGGAAGAGCAGTACTGACCTCTGCCATGCAGCATTCAGCTAGAAAAAGTCACACCCCTGGAGATTATACAATATAATGAGAAACAAATGGAAGAATAAACTCCAAACCCTAATAAAAATAAAATAAAAATTAATAATATAAAACAAACAAACAAAACCAACCAATCAAACAGAAACACACACAAAGACAAAACCTCCTCTGTGGATTAGGTAAGACACAGAAAAGTGAAGAGCACTCACAAGACTAACACTTGTGACTAAAAAATGGCAGAGTTGAAATATCAGTGATTTCTAGGTAACTTATTTTCTATTTGGGGGAGGAGCTAATATTCCTCTCTATAGGAGAGAGCTAAAGAGGTGTGATAAAGGAAGAGCCTGAGTTTTATTGCTCTGTTGTGTTAATCTGGTGCAGTATCAGGATACACCAGTCAACAATCATCTGGTGCATTAGCGATACTCTTGATTTTCTTTCCATGATGATTTTAGAAAAAGCTGGAGAGAAAAGCCAACAGTGCTTCATGACAAGACACCTTATAAACATTAATATTTTGCTAATAAAAGAATCATCTTTTATCAGAGAGGGTTTCAATGCAAACTACCAGCAATTTGAACTCAGCAAAAATTCTCTGTTCTTTTCTCTGACTCAGAGGCAGGTCGGCAAGTATTGGTATGGAGTTGCCATGCTGTAATCATCTACCCTGGTCTTCATGCTTAAGCTACAGGAAATGTCTTCACTTTCCTCTGTTAAAACATTCTGGATAAAATATAGAATTTACGCATCAAATGAACTAAAAAAAAAAAAAAAAAAGCATATTTTCTCCTAAAAAAAAAAAAATCTTCTAGTGATGTGGCTGTTGCTTTTGATAACTCTCAAGTCTCTCACCGGCTGTGAAAAATCCTACCCCGACCCACCTTGCCAAGCTGTTATCTCAGATCCCAGCTCATTTCCCAGGTGCCAGCACTGTTCCCTTGGGAACACAGAGGCTTCAGCCACCTGGAACATCAGGGCTGCTCCACTGGCAGGTCCAAGGTAGCACTGGAATTTACTCCCACATCAAGATTGAACAGGAATGCAGCAAATCAGTGCTGATTTCAGTGTGAAATCAGATTCACAGTCCCTGATGAAGGGTTATATCTTGCTAGTCAGTCTTGCTTGTCTTCAGTATGAGGGTGGCTAGACATTGGAATAGACTGCCCAGAGATGTTGTGGCTGCCCCCTCCCTGGAAGTGTTCAAGGCCAAGCTAAACAGTGCATTGAGTAGCATGATTTAGTTGAGAGGCTTCCCTGCCCATGACAGGGAGGTTGGACTAGATGATCTCTAAGGTCCCTTCCAACCTAGGCCATTCTATGATTCTATGATTCTAGTCACCTTTTTTTTATTTTTTCAATGGCCCATTTGATGTTCTGACCACAGATGACAATTAGAAAGAAAAAAAGGATGCTGAAAAGTACAATCTATCTGCTGATCAAACTGGGGATCTTCTTTCCCTTGATTTCAAAGGAAACTAGTCTTGAGAAAGCACTGAAAATTAACTCCTTGCAAGAAAGAATGGCACCAGAATCCAGAAAAACTCAGAAATGTCTGTATTTCTTCCTGATTCTTCTATTGACTTACAGCATGGGAACAGGATTTGACTGTTATTGATTTGCCAGAAAAAAAAAATAATTAAAAAAATTCAGAAATGTGTGCAGCACGTACCCATGAGATTGAAAAACACTTTTCATTAGGCTAATGACTGATTTGTTTTCTAATTTAAAAAGAATCAAAACTAATTTTATTTACCAAGCAGACAGTAATGGTCATGCTCCAGTGAATAAATAAATGTGCATTTCGGAAGGAATTCTTGTTCTGCAAACACAATTAATTTTGCAAACAATAAATTTAGCAGTGGAACTAATGAGAAAAGGATGACTGTCCTGTCATGCCCTCTTTGTGAAGAAAAAACAAACTTATGCTTATGGTTTAAACCTAGGACTCCATAGATCTTGGCTCAGCTCCTAATTTTAACCTTACAGCTTTGTTCAATGAGAGAGAGGCTGTTATCCCTGAAGTTTTCCACCTGTAAACCCACTCCAGTGCTTACTTTCTCACACCAATCCCACATGGCAGAGCCATTTGAAAGCCCTGCCACAAACTGTGTTCAGTGCCAGCACCAGGCGATTTACATCAGCTTTGTGGGAATCTTGCAGGAATAGACTCTTTTTATTAAAAGGCTCATTAAGGTTTGAAATGACCTTCAAGATCATCAAGTCTAACCATCTACTAAACATTATCAGGACCACTAAATCATATCCTGAAGTGCCACATCTAGAGATAAGGCATAAGTTCTGTAAAAGTTCTGGCACACTGATTTTGTGTCTCTTTGACATGTCTCTTTTCCCTTACTCAAGTAGGCGTTTTGCTGGGCTAGATGAAAAATCAGGTGACTCTCGTTGACAATGCATCTCCAGAAAATTTGCAGCTTTTTCTGGGCAGGGAGAGCCTTACTATTACCCTCACCAAGAAGGACAACTTCAAAAGAAAATTAGGTTTCAGTGTGGCTCTCCTGGGGCAAAGAGGATTGAATAGAATACAAACCAGGCCTTGATGTGAACACATCGTCCATCAGTGGCATGTCCAGGATGATGCTGTTAAGTCATGCCAAGCTATAACCCCATCAAACCTGGGTAGTACTCACAGATCCGAGCCATACATGGTACTTGACAGCCATAACACTGATTAGATAAATGAGATATGAGTCAGATAACTTTTGCCAGCACTTAGACATTATGTAAGTGTGTGTGGTATAGGCTAGAAATAATATTCTCACTTCAGTGAGAAAATGCAGGTGATTTGTATGTAGTGATAGAAGAGGAAGAGAAAAGTCTGAGTAAAGCTTTGCGAAATCATCTCTGAAACACATGAAGGAGCATTTCAGCATTCAGCATGAACTAGGGTCCTTGACACCCTGCATGCTGGAACAGGAATGAAATCCAGGCTGCTAGAGCCTGTCTGAATCCTTCTGTAGTCAGACATGCCCTTGATATACGCTCTGTCTTATCTGTCCTGGTCCGTGGTCAATTGCTCTCAGCCTCATCCACAATTTCCCTCCATATCTCTCAGCCATGGGCATATTTCCTGCCCTCCAAGCAGCCCTGTGTGAGCAGAGTGCTGCTGTGCTTCACATTTCAGGGCATTTCATTCAGAGCTCCTCAAAACCCTTGCAGTTGTCTGAATCAAAATTTAAAAGAAAAATGCATCCTTCTTCCTCCCTGAAAATTGCCAGGCACTTTTCTGCTTTTAGAACAGTTTTTTTTTTTTGCATCTGACATCAATGCAGCTTTTACTCTTCAGCAGCCTGTTTGGAGCTTTGTTACAACCCTATCCATCAGAGCAAGATAACTCTCATAACCAGGGTCTAGTACCAGAGACCTTCAACAGGTGAGTTATCGACCTGTCAAGTTGCACTGGTGACTGGTTTCAAAGCAGAACCTGTGGAAGGATTCTGCCAGTGCTTTCTAATCAGCCATGTCTTATCTAAACAGTATTTAGTGATTTTATTCTCTGCTGGTTGCTAATGACTGGAAAATAAATGGCTGACTATGCTGTGAAAAATACAGGAAGGATCACAAAACAGCAGTGTGATCTGGGGGAAATAAATAGTTTCTGTCACTAAAGTAACATTAAAAAGGCAGGGAACTGGTTTTGCCAAATTGTCTTTATACACATTAAAAAATTAGGCATGTTCATGCTTTGCATTAGAGAAAAGTCTGTAGTTAAATAGATTGAGCAGAGGTCACAGCAGGTTTGGAGCCAGACTGACTCATCTCCTTCTCAGCCCAAGCGTGCTCCAAAAATAGGAGGCTGCTCCTTACCAAAGGTGGCTAAAGCAACCAAGTCAAACTGTGCTTTCTCCTGCCCTTGAGACAATGCAGAGTCACTTTGCTCAAGCTAGTGGTCCTTGGGGTGTCACTGGAAGTGTGACCATCCTGAATGACCATAACCAACTCTCCTGATCTGCAGCAAACACCATTCCTGCTGTTGTCAATGTGGTTTGCTGTGGGAGAGCAGCTGGGAAAGTTGGTGTCATTCCTCTGGATTCAACCCGATCCCCTGCTATAGACAAGTCTTCAGTTTCATGAAGCGTCCATACCATCTTGTTCGGTGTAACATGACTGTTATTGGCCCAGTTGGAATTGCCAGTGCTGTAAACTCAAATGTGTGCCAAGCTATAGGAGATAAGATAGTACAAAACAAGATACATGATAGTTCGTACTCCAAGAGTTTTCCTGTCTGCCTGATGCACTTTAAAACACAAGATGGATAAAAGACTCTAAGCTGTCAGGGTGAATATTGTTCTAACGAGATCTCAAGACAGGGCTCACGGCAATTTTGCTTCTGCAGCAACTGCTGCAGACAGCAGGACTT
Organism: Corythornis vintsioides; assembly: GCA_025447755.1. Lineage (NCBI taxonomy): Eukaryota > Metazoa > Chordata > Aves > Coraciiformes > Alcedinidae > Corythornis > Corythornis vintsioides. The sequence goes on along the minus strand of JAOEGS010015969.1, from coordinate 75,136 downwards.
ACTGGCACATGTGTGGCATGATCCTTCTTACCTTCAAGAGAGCAGGATTGTGCTGGGGAGGAGGAAAAGCAGATATCAGCTTGGCCTGAGCCTTGCTTTTGTGTCTTTCAGTGAGTTACAAGTGCTGCAAATCGTCCCCAATTTCAGCACTGAGGTGACAATGAGGAAAATAGAAGCTGACAGCAGATAATGACATTTAGACATCAAAAAGCTGCAAGTATCAAACAACTCTCATAGCAAAACCGAAGCCTTTTAACTAATGCCAGGGATATTGTAGGTGTCCGGTTTCTAGGGCAGGTTTCTGGGGAGAGTGGTCTGTGATGTCTCCTCTGTGCAGACCTTTCCCTGCCACCATGACCTCTTGGGCTTTCAGGTATTTCAGTGAAGGCCAAAGGTACTGGACGTGATCAATTACTGTCTCTTTTCATTTGGCAGAATGGTAACAGTGGATAAATGCTACCTGGAATTATGTCATTCCTTTTAATGAATTAAACCATTAAGGAAACAATTTGGTGATGGAAACCTTGTTTGAGGGGTTCAAGACAACAGAGACTTGGTAGGCCACCTCTGGTTGGGTGACTTTCTGCTAGCTGATGCTTCTAATTGAAACAATTATGTTTAATTTGATGAGGGACAAAAGGCTTGCAAAATTAAAGGGTTGGCAGCAACAAGTAGAGCTGTGTCTACAAGGATGGATGAAGAGGGAAGAGTGTTCTGAGATCAAGGGAAGGTTCTTGCAGGTATTTTCAACTGTTGAAATCAAGAAAGAAGTGCTTTCAGATTCAGTTGCAATTCAATTCAGTACTGGGAAGGAAACTGGCTTTAAACCTTTCCCTTTTCCCCTATGATATAGTTTCCCAGCAGATGAAAATTAAAGCGGACTTTGACCCAGTGTAAGCATTTCCTACAGTGGGAGCTGTGGGTGAGGACTAGTCCTAGAAGTTCAGGTATGTAAGATGATGGTAAAAACTCAAGCCTGGGGCAGTCAAGTAAGCTAGGAGCTGACTTTCAGGAGCATAGGCTTTCAAAGGTTGCCCGTCTAGTAACAGAAACAGACTATCATTTTTTTTCTTTTCCTCTTCAATGACAGAACAAGAGAGAACGTATTTCTTCTCCTTGGCCACCATTTACCTTTTCAAGCTCAGTCACAGCATTGAAATGTCCCTGCCCAGTCCAAAGGCACTTACATACAGCTGTTGTCCTCTTCAGCCCCTGCGAGCAAGATTTATGCTCTGAAGGAGGATGAGAAGGTGCATATTATTTATCATTAAATCTATCATCTGTCCCAAGAATCCACAAATAAGTTTGCAGTTGTTTGGGTTTTTTATTAAATAATTTCTGCATATTTTCCTGTTTTCTCCCCCTTTTGATCCTGTACCAGAGCTTGGCTGAACGATGAAAGGTGGTGAAGTCAGCACATGGTGAATTAAGCTCTGTCCTCAGGTTATGTCCATGCAAATCAAGAGCAGCAGCAGAACTATTTTAGGCTTTCAAGAGAGCATAATTTGGCCCTGAGGTCAGTGAATGGACCAAAAGAATTTTATTGAAGTTTTTTGATGTTTGTGGCAGGGAAAACTTAGCACTAAAAAACTTAGCACTAAACTGAGTGCCAAAACCATCAGGTGGGGCCATCCCATGAGACTTCAGCTTGGAAAGACAATGTGATTACACCCACAAGGAGGTGTAACAGGAAAAAAATGAGGTGCAAACCAGTCATCACCACCTTAACTAAAGCCTAAATTAGCCGTCATTCAGGCACAGCCATGCAAAACAAGCTTGCCTGGCCCATGACAGCAGTTTCTGATCAACTTCAATGTAATTACTGATTTACAGCACTATTTTATACTCATATTAGTGAAAAGCCAGCTAGTACTAAGCATTCCTATTGCTGTATTTCTTGCACAGCAGGAGTATTTCTCTGCCTCATGATCCTTGATTTTGCTACTTTGTAGAGAGAATAGATGCCTATGCTGAATTTCTTTGCCAGTCCTTGCTGTTGCCTCCTGACTGCTTCTGACTTGTACTATCCCACATTTTACCCAGGAGTCCCTCAAACAGCCCATTTCTCCTGGTTTCTTTGGTTCCTTCCTCTGACCCCTGGCAGGACAAGGGCTTTGCAGCATCTGGGCACCAGATTTGGGGCAGGGAAGGAAATCCCTCCCCACTGGCATTGCCACAGTGGGTGCCTGGCTCCCAAAGGTAGTGTTACATAGTTTTAGATGCTCATCAAGTGGGAATTGAATTTGCAAACCCCCAGGTATGTTTTTTGATGCCTATACCCAGCAGTGAAACCACAGACAGATGAGCATCCATGGGAGACAGCCTGGAGAGTACAAAGTGTGGCTGACCAGATGATGCCTAAAAAGCCAGCTCAGAGGAAGCAATGGGGCTGTTTCACTAGCATCTATGTGCAATTGCTTGTGGAATTTACCACCCGCTTATCCTGCCTTGATTTTTTAATTCAGATAGGAATATCTTCTGCTTCACAAAGAAAAGGGATTTTAATAAATAGAGATGTATGGGTAATAAATAAATCTGGCATCTTGTTAGCAGAGCAAAGATGATTTATCTCCTTTTTCCATGGAATTTGATCACATTTTGAATTAACCAAGAGAAATTTTACCTGAAAGGAATAGTAAAACACCTGAAAAATAGGTGGGGAATACAACAGTCATGTCTGCCGTGTTCTCATGTGTGCACAGATACTATGTGGATCTGTCCAACCCTTGTGTGGGACTGCCACCCTCTAAGCTGCTGTCTGAGGCAAGAGAGATCTACCTGGCAAAATAGGCAGTAATAATGTGCTGGGAGATCCTTATTTTGCCATCCTTCCTACTAGCCATCACAGCCTTGGGAAAGCATCATAAATCCACCCAAAATGTGGAGCTCTATTCCAAACCTGTTATTGCCTGTCATGATCACAGTCACCTCTAGCAAGGGCTGTAAGCATGTTTTGGGGAACAAGAGGAAGAACAGGACTTTTTACCCCTTTTAGTGTGTGTCTTCTAACAGACTAGGGAAATATAAGCCAGGTACCCTGCATAGAAATGCACCTGACACCACCCACTGCTGAAGGAAGAAAACTCATTCTGGCATTGTCCTAATGGTGGAAAACATCTGCCCCCCACCCACACCTTTGATTCACTTGCAACCCTGTTTCCTCTGGTCCCAAGTCAACATTAATCTTCATTGCGACTCAGCTAACAAGCCTCTAAGAATTTATTAAACATGTTTTTGTGTTGCCTAATTGAAAACCTCAGTGCAAAGTGCTCCAGCCCTGCTTCTGACACTCAGGCTGCTTTGACAAATTGCTACAAGAGCCTGGTCGAGAGGACAAGGGACGTGGGCACCATTCCTAATGCCACCAGGTCACTCACCAGCTGCTGCTGCCAGGAGGGGAGCTGATGGAGAGCGCTGGAAGTCAGTCACACACACAGTGGTCCTCCTAGGAGGACAATGGTATCTGAAGTGCCAGGTTGGAAATGCCTGATGAACACAGACTTAGGAGACTACTAAATGACTCTAAAACAGAAGGGCAGGGTTGCCCAGGACCATGCATGGGCTGGGGGGGGTTTCACATCACTAAATATGTCCTAATCCCTGGAGGTGTTGGCAGGAGCGTTAATGTCCTTCAGGGAGCTGAGTTCTTTCTTCTAGGAACAAGAATTATTCTTGATATTGCTTGCTTTGCCTTTCTGTCAGCTCAGACCCAGTGCTCCTCCTTCCCAGAGACTCCCACACCTTGCCATAGCTCTATCGTCTCTCCTGGAACTTTATTCTTCTATTCTTTCCATCCTTGAATCTGTCTCACATCCATTTTAATCCTCACATGTCTGTCCTGTCCCTTGGAGAGATCTTTGGACCTGACCTGAGCCATGCAGGTCACTACCCCTGGGTAAGGACTGGGACCACATTTGACAGAAAATAGATGTTCCAGCAAGAAGCCTGCCTGATGACATTTTCGTTGACAATGTTGCAATGCATCATATGTAATGAGCGAATTTAGGAAGGTTTTCAGTGCATCAGTTTTCAGGTAAGACAGCCAAATGACCTTTCCAACAAACAATCGTCTGGAGAATTCAGTTTCATAATAAATGCCTGTCCCCCGCTGGGATTAGATGAACTGCAGTGGCAGCTGCAGCCAAGAGCACATGTAGTGTCCACCTCCCATTCCCAGAGAGAATCCAGCTCCTGGGTCAGCCCTGTTGGGTTCTAAGGTATCACCTCCTCAGCATGGTCCAGATAAAGCACTTCCATGTAAATGTGGCAGCTCTTTTCCTGGGTTAGCATTTGGTTTGTTTCCTTTCAGGGAGCAGCTCTTCTTGCAGGTCTCCTCCATGACTCCTGAAGCCCATCTGCCCTGGTACTGTGCACCTACAGGATCCTCTCCTCATCCCAATTCAGACTTGAGTTGTGGTTTCCAAAGCTCCACTCATTCTTTTCCCAAAGCCTATACACTGCTCCTGGGGAGACACGGGTTTCCCCAGCAGCTTGGCAGTGGATTTCTGAAGAGCCAGGCAAGCTGACAGCATCTCTGAATACATTTCATCAAAACATGTCATAGTTTGACAGAGACTGACAAACTCAGAAGAAAATCTGTCCTCCCAGCCAGACATTCCCAGAAAGCAAGAGACAGAAGTGACACTCTCCAATGCAGTTTGTTTTTTGTGTTGTTTTTTCTTTTTTTTTTTTTTCCCACACATTTCAAATTCAGTCACTAAGCCTGAGGAACTGACTGACATTTTTAATACCTCGACAGACAGTTCTTCAAATTAAAACTTCCTATTCAGCTTTAAATACTCCTTTCTTGGCCAACCCTTGATACATTAAAATATTTCAAATGTTACCTCTCCTGTTGTGCTACTGAAAACAAACACCCGCCTCTATATGAAGGTCAAGTAAACTTTGCTCTGTGATCACCTGACCTTCAAAAAGTTGCAAAATATATTTGCTTATTGCCTTTTCTAAGTCCCAGGGTATGAATATGCATCAAGATTCATGCAGACCTCTCAGCAAACTGATTCTCTGCTGCTGGATACCACAGTGATTTGCTGAATTATTTGTGTAAAAGTAAAACAAGCACCAGCTTGGATATAGGAGCACTATTTTTATGTGTATCATTTTTAATTCCAATAAGAAACAGTATAAAGGAGAGGGAAAAGTCCCAAATGGCAGCTGCCAGGTGAATATCCCAGAGGGGTCAGGACTAATGTACTTCACTAGTGACTTCTGGACTCCTGAGCGGCAACAGTGTCAGCATTGACACTACTGGTATCAGGATCTCTCTTATGTTACTCTCCAAGAGAGGCACATATCTGACTCTAAGAGAGGCACATATCTGAACTGGGACCCAAGGCAATACACCCAGACACTGATTAATTTATACTGGATCAAGAGCAGAGCTAAGGATGCTATTTTTTTTTTCCTTCCTCCTTCCCATTTTTATTTTTTCTCCTTCCCACTTTGAGTTGTGGCTAAATGTAACCCAGCCCAAACCAATATCACTTATGTGTCTTAATGTGAACCTTCCTGGGACTCACACAACCTCAATACCATCTGTTCAAAACAGATCTGAGGTCCTGTGAGCTGCTGGCCCCAGGGACTGGGTTATTGGGATTCAAACACTTCCTGCAACACATGGTCCTGGCACAGCCTTGATAAATTCAGCAGCATCCTTAGAAATCACAAGGCTATGTTTCTAGCATGTGCAAACAGTAACTTTCCCCTGGTTCTCCTAACCACTCATTACCTTTTGCAACCAGAAAAACAGGCAAAAGTTGCTCACTTTATATTTCTGAGCTTTGTCCAGCTCCACCATCTCAGTTACCTGAAATACCTCAGATGGTCACCTCAACCTGTACTTTTTTTTCATGTCACATTTATTCCTGTGCATTTTTATACTGTTTGAATAACTCCATCTAAATCCAGCCTTGTTGCTATGAGATGGTTGATGCTCTGGGGTTTGTGTTCTCTCTCTTTCCTGCTGTAATCTCATAACACTTAATCCTCTCTATCTCTTTATCTTTCCCTGAAAGTTCTCTAAAGGTGAAGTTCTACTTGCTCTCTTATCACCTACATCCTAAGCGTTTAAGCTCTCGATACAGGTTCCTGACCTTGAGTAATAAGTTGTCCCAAACATCAGATGAGTCCTGTTCTCTCAGCCTAGTCTCCATATCCTACTGTGAACCTTCAAAGCTGCTGTAGTGGTTTGGTTTTTTTCCAACATGGGTAATGGAAAAGCAAAAAGATAGAAAAAAAAAAAAAAAATCCCTCCCAATGTTTCAGTGGGTAAGTTACTCTCTAGCATAACATTTTCTTGCCTTCTTGAAATTTGCAATAAAAATATTTCTTCCCTGACCTAAGAGTTAACAACTTTCCCAGAAAGCACAAACAAAAAAAGCGTGGAGATGAACAGCTCTTAGCAATACTACATAGAAGGTTCAAGGCTTCATCAGTCCAGGTCCATCGTCCAAATTCACCATCTCTCCAGCAGACAGCACTCTTCAGTCTGTGCTCAGCCATAACATCTAGCCCAAGAACCAATAGCCATGACAAAATAAGGAGTGAGATTAACTAAAATGTATTTATTAATTTTAATAACATGACACCTCTCACAGATTCTTCCTGCTATCTCAGTTGACACATATGAGTCATGACCATCACTAACACTTTGGGGCTGCAGCAGCTCTGCACAACAGGAGAGATAATGTGTCATACCCTGACTTCTCTGCCAAACTGCTACTTCAAACAAGCAGAACAAAGACAGGTAGGACATGCCAGAGCAGCACCATGTCAGAAGAAGAAATGCTGGCTCTGAAGAGGCATGATGACAGTAGCTCCCAAGGGCAGGGGGAATTAAATATGTAGCTTCCAGCATTAATGTGATCACTGCATTCCTGTTTGCACCCTTGTTAAGCCTCACACCACAGGCTGCATTTGCTTTCTGCAGCCACATGTGAGAATCCAGTCCCATATGCCAGGTGATAGACAAAGCTCTGATCAGTCTCACACCTCAGTCATGCAAATATTTTATTTTCTAGCATTCACATGTCTGTCTACTCCAGACAGGAATCAGCACAGCCAAGTGTCATTTACATGGAATAAATTCATGTCACCAAATTGTATTTTGATTTCTTCAACACATGTAAAGTCTTTGCAGGGGAAAATTGTAAATGCACTGCACTTCTGACCTGATGTAGCCATGAGATAGATGTGGAGATGAGCTGGAAGCCAAGCAATGTGAACAGAGGGGATCTCCACTCCTGACAATCAATGGGTTTATTGGCAGGGCAACATCATTCCTGCCTTCCAGTTGGAGATCCTTGACCAGATTCTGCAATGCCAGTAGACAGCATGATAGATACCATCTAAACCCTGCATGAATTTAGTTTCAAATCACTTCAGGCAGTTCATTTAGGTGAAATTCACTGATCTGCAAAAGGCCAGAGTGAAGTTTACAAACCACTAGCATCTCACAGTGACAGACCTGGTGCTGGCTGGCTTCATAGGGATAGATTTCATTCTTTGTGAATCCCTCAAGAACTATTTAAAAACACCTCTGTAGTGTTCAGTGATCAGGAGGTCAGAGAGCACCAAAAAAAAAAAAAAAAGAAGTGTGGGAGATGGAATGGCATTAAAAGGCCATACACAAAATCCATTGCTCTTCCTCCCCAGCCCTTTTCCAACCATTCTACTTCCCTAACCCTTAAAAGGTGCAACCTGAAAGCTGAGGCTGATCCTAATCTTCTAATTAAAATGCTGAAAAACCTCAAAGTACAGCATATGCTGAACATCAAGATGACAAAAATACAATATCCTCAAGTTTTTTGACCATGCATTGCCAGCTCTCCGATTCACTCTGGGACTGAGGAGATACTAGTTTGAGGAAGATCATGATATCATAAAAAGTAACATGACATACAACTGAGCTCTTTAAATTCAGTCTGACTGAGACAGAGCAGCATGTGCAGCTGACCTTGGCTGGTACCTTGGGGTACATGTCACCCAGGCCATGCTGGGCACTGGATGCTGTGGCAGCTCAGCTGGCCCATCCTGGAGCATGCTACTAGTCCAGGGAGGGGCTTCAGATGAGCAGAAAGCCCCGATTTCATGGGATACATCTTAAGAGTTACAAGTTACATTATTTTTTTAATGTTAGAAAACCAGAAAGGAAATATGTGGGTTATGCAAAATTTGGTTAAGAATGACTCTAAGCTATTTCTTGATGTCACACCAGTTAACCAGGCTCCAGCCAGCTCAGCACCTACCTGCACTTTGCACATGGGTTCAAATCAGCATCAGGAATAATCTACTCTGTGGTCAGTTGGGTTTAGCTGAGTGGGAGAGGGGGCACAAATTACACTGTGAAAGTTCTGATAACACTATATTTTGGTATTTTTGCCAATAAGTTTGTATAGCCCCTTCCATGTCAATGGCATCAGGTTAGCTGGGTTATTTTGTTCTGTTTGGCTACACCACAAGTCTAAGTCTTAATAGTGACAGAGGCTAAATCTCACTGTTCTTGCCAAATTAAGTATCAAGGTGATGAGCACAACAGGAGCTTCAGCACACAGAGGCTATTACCAACACTTTTCCAGTCAAAACAAATTTCAGAGGGAGTTGAAAGCAAAAATTTGTGGGATTTGGCAATTTCACAAGTGTTATTTCCAGCAAGTAACAACCACAGCAAGTTCAAGAAGCCTGAAAGAAACTCTGTGGCTTGTTATCTGCTATCACACTTGAAATACTCCAAAGGACTTTTTCAAGTAAGTTTCAAAGTAATTCTTTGCATCAGAACTTCCAGTGCACAAGCCACTTTGCACAAAAAGCAGTGCGGTAATTAATTTGGTGACAAATGCACAAACAAAATCTTTTTACTCAGCAGCTGGCTGAGAGAGCAACAAAATATCTGCGGATAAGAGATTACAGGACAATTCCCAAGGATCCAAAAGAAATCCTAGGCAGAGGGAGATTAATTCTGTAATTAACTTCAATAATAGCAAGATCCTATTCAACTCTTAAATCACTGTGGAACAACGTCTTATCCAGTGCCACAGGGTATTGTTCATTATGAAACTAAAAGCATTCAGGGAATTTTAAATTGAGTGTCCTGGCTCTTGCTGCATTTTAAAGACCTGGTACTTGACTTTTAAAGCCATTCAGCCTCTGATGAATGCCACCTAATCATAAAAAGCTTTCAGTATTTTCCTTTTCACTAGTCTATCAAAGAGACAGGCCATGAGTCCAGGCAGCAATTCAGAAGCTGCTGCATCATCACAGCTTTTTCAGCTCCACACAAGAGAAGCAACCCCAACACACCCTGAGACAATTACTCCTGCTGCAGGTGAACAAGCCACAGCAAAACAGGGGGGATGTCTATGCCACTGCTGATCTGGGGGACATATCTATTTTGTGTTTATCCTGCCCATCACAGGGTTGTCTTGAGATGCTGCGGGTTGACTTTCAGCCATTCAACTCTCAATGAATGCTGAGGGTGACAGAGCCAGTATTTCTTTGCACAGGCAAAAGAGCATTGCAGACCACATGGAGTGGGTAAAATGCTTTGCTCAGCTCCTTGAGGAAGAAGCTTTTTGGCCCCGTGGAGTATGTGATATCTGTCAACTCCAAACACCCACTGCTTTCATCCCCAAAGCCCCAGTCAAATTACATCAGCAGTAATTAAGTAAATGCTGTTAGCAGGCTTATGGCTGATAAATTGTAACTGCTATTCTTAATGAGCAGAGAGACTAATTTAGACAAGTTTAATATACCAAATAAACACTATTTACTCCAGTTCAGAATCATCCAAGTTGAAACACCCTAGCACTGTGAGATGCTGAACACAAAATACAGCCACACCAGAGACACTGATGATGGAGCACTTGCTAACTTGCAGACCACTAGGGGACATGTCACTAAACACCTTAAATTGCCAGAACACAACTTGAACCATCTCCAATAACTGTCCAGGTCTGATTAACACAGGTAGTGCTGGTTCTGTGCCACAGGTTTCATGAATTCGCTATGTTCAGGCCAGGTTCTCATTATCTGCTTGATTTTACTGCATACAGGTCTCCAGGGTATAACTAGGGGAACAGCTGGGCGTTATAATGGGTTGAGTCACAGCTGCTCCAAATATTTTAGCTGTGTACCAACCATTCATTCAGCCTTCACAAATAGGAGCAGGGCTGAGGAGGAGTAATTGTCTGTTCTTAGTCCTGATCCACTTTGGATATTCTGAGCAATACGATCTTCTGTTTCTTAATGAGACAAGTCAATACATAAGCTGCTCTGGTCCATTTTAAGTGTCTCTGGTTTAGCAGGATGGAGAGCAATAAAATTCACATCCACTGTTAGCACTCAGGTTGTGTAAGGAATCCCTAGGACTTAACATGGTTGTAGCATTCCAAATTAGATGTGCCTTGTAGGTTTTTTCCATGTTTCCTGCATTATATACTCCTCCTAGACCTGTATTTCCATATCCAGGAGTGCAGCAAGGATCACACTCTCACTCTCTCTACAACATATAATAAACCCAAGACATGCAGCACTGATGCCAAAAGGACACAAAAAAAGTATGGAAAGAGAGAGCAAGAAGGAGCTGGCATCCACACCATCTATCCCAGCAGCTCCTTTTGTATTTTATTACATCTTAAAAATAGCAGATGACAAGTTTTGCACACACTGAGCATCACCACTGCAGCATTATGCTACTGTCAGCTCATTTCTCTGCCCTGGGCAACAACTGCCATTAGTGGGTGTTCTGAAGGAACATTTCCTATGGAGAGGAGCCAGTTCGGGGCCATAACCTGTGTTTGTTCTCAGTTATGTGTTTTCAAAGCTTTTTACTTAAGTTTGAAAGCCCTGGAATTTTCTTTCCCTACAAAGCACTTCCTGAGCTTTTCACTCCTTGATTTTCCCCAGGACTGAAAGCAAAAGCAATGGGAACCTTCTGTGCAGGCCACTTAAGAGGTTTTCTTATCAACAGAACCCAGGCACAACAAATAAGAGTGGCAGACTCTCAAAAAGCAGGCAAGCGCTGTTTAATTGCCTGGATGATAATGCTTGTCTGGACTTGCCACCCAAGATCTACCCTGAAGAGTGTGATTTACACTCTGACTGTACAGGTGCCTTTTGAATCATCAAGAGATTCAGAAATCTGATGTAAAAGTAATTAAAAGCACAGAGAAACAGAGGGAAAGATGACATTGTCAGAGCATTGATTTGTGTTCATCCTTTACTGGAAACAGGTCAATGTGATGCCCCAGGTAGACACAGGCAGCAGTGTAGTGCTGGCATTTTTCATGACTGAAAAGTAACAACCACCAGCAACCACCTCTCTGGGCAACCTGGGCCAGGGTCTCACCACCAAAAATTCAGCATCAAAAATTCTCCCTTCTCTCCAGTCTAAATCTCCCTATTAGTTTAAACCCATCACCCCCTGTCCTGTCGCAACAGACCCTGCTAAAAGTCTATCCCCACCTTTCATATTGGCACCCTTAAAGTATTGAAAGGCCACAGTAAGGTCTCCCTGGAGCCTTCTTTTCTTCAACATGAACAAATCCAATACTCTCAACCTGACTTTATCAGTCCCTGAGCTAGCAGAAAGGTGTCTGCTCCCGACACAACAGAGGGAGGAAGCAATTTCTTTGTGACTTGGCATTAATGCAATTTTCTCTGCAAGAAAGGAGATGCAAATAGCATTAGCTTGTCATGCTCAATGTATGGCAGCAATTGTCAGGGTGTCCAGATCCTCTACAGCAGCTTTTGGCTGGAGATGAAGAGCAGCTGCTGACAAGAAAACATCCACTGGTTTAGGAGAGGGAAAGCAAAGCCCAGGCCCCACCACAGAGGTTCCAACAGCTCACCCTCCCTGTTTGTCCATCCTGAGCTGCAGCCAACAGTGGCAGAAGGGATAAAGCTCTATCCATGTTTCTTCTGTGGCCAAATCCAGTGCAGCAAAGTCACAAATAACCAGCTCTGAGCTTTCCCCACAAGAAGATAGGTGCTGCCCCATTACAGTCCCACATTGGATAAACTCTTACCTGAGGACTTCTAACTGAAGACCTGGTTAGGCAGAAAGCATATAAAAATCTTACTAAAAAGCTGGCAAAGAGCCAGGCAGAGTGAACTGTCAGAGCGAGCACACAGGTTTGCAGTTTCCAGGCACTGCTGCTTGGACATTTACCATGAAAGCTAAAACCACCATGGAAAATAAAGGTGCAGGAAGAGACAGCACCAGGCTTTGGCCAGGGCAGCCACAGAGAAGAGTAAAAGGGCAAA
>JAOEGS010015969.1:33956-53649 GCA_025447755.1 Corythornis vintsioides | reverse complement strand
GGTGTCCAAAACTGGACACAGTACTCGAGGTGGGGTCTCACCAGTGCAGAGTAGAGGGGGAGGAGAACCTCCCTTGAACTGCTGGCCACACTTCTCCTAATGCATCCCAGGATGCCATTGGCCTTCTTGGCCGTAGGGGCACATTGTTGGCTCATGGTCATCCTCCTGTCCACCAGGACATACCTTTAACGATACCTGTGTGCTCTTCCTAGCAGAATTTCTGTGTATGCTTTCCATTTTTATTTTCCAGCATGCAGAATGAAAAGCCAAATAATAATGAATAGAGTGAACAGAGATGTGTTGTGCACAAATGCTAGATTTTTTTGAGATGTAACACTTTCATGTCCTACTGTTGAGCTCCAAAGGGCCTGAACAGTGGATGAACTCAATAGAGATATTGTTTGCGATGGAGCAAAGGAGGTGAGTTTTCTCTGGCTCCCCATGGGCCTCCTTCCTAGGGAGGGATTAGAGCTGGGGACAGGCAACTGCCTCCTCATAACATGCATAATTAGTGTCATTCTACTAATTGCAGTGGTGTTTCACACAAGACAGATTTTGGAAATATGCCTTTTCAGACCTTATCCAAAGTTCAATTAATCAGATGGACTCTTGTTGACCCCAGGTTGGGAGCAGCTTTTAAAGTTCCTCATCTACCAGCTTTAATTCCTGGAATAGGAGGGAAAGGTAGTAGCTAGATGTATGCCTTTCAGAAATAATTCAACAACCACACAGGTTTCAGATGGTGGTGGAAAGGCAGGGAACCACTACAGAGGCTTTGCTGAGCACAAAATTGACCAATTGAGAATATATTAAAGGAAAAAAAGAAGTGTCAGTATGGGACAAAGTAACTGGGTTGTATTGGCATTCTTGGGAGATGCTTTCTCCTAGTTCTTACTAAAAGAACTGTAATTCGCACCTTTTGTTATATGGTGTAATCCAGCTTCCTGGAAACCTGATGAGTGCTTATTAAGAGCAACACAATACCTTTCCTTCTGACAGCAGCGGAAGTTCTTTCATCAAATCTGTCATAATTTGAAATGATGTTTCTATTAATAATTGTGCCTCATTTGAGGTACAACCCTGAGGAGGGATTAATACTCCTTTTATATTAGTGTTCAGGGCCTGAATTTCATTTTTATCAAGTCCTTTTTAATTTTCATACACTCCTTAAGCATTAGTTGTTCTGCTGAACATGAGCAGAAATGGGATGCAGGTCTAAATCGACAGTGGGTCATAAAACCAGCCTATACATTACCAGAACAGAAAGTCTGCACCTTGGAGAACAATTTGGGTCCATCTGATGTTCCTGGAGTCTCCTCTGTAGTCATTAAGGTTTGTGCATATAAATACTGGTCTAAAGAAAGCCCCATGTTCACTTAGTCCTGGGCAATCGGGCCAAATATATCATCTTTGGGTCTAAAAGGTATTTAGTCCTTCACAGGAGCATGGATAGTCAATAGGCTGGGGATAAAGTATATAGTGCATTTGATTATGTTATCAGAGCATTAAAAGTAGAGGATATAATTGTTCAAAATAGTCATGAAGGAGAAAGAGCATTTATTAAGGGAGGGAGGAGGTTTGGTATTCATAATAGGTGAAAGGGAAAGGATTAATATATGTAAATAAATTACTTTATATTTTTATAGGTCACTATTCTTCCTAAGGGAAATGACTAAAGGATGGGAAAAAAAATGTCTGGGTGAAAAATCATCATTCAGGTTGGGCACATTTCACATTATGATAATCCAAGCACCCGTTGAAGAAATTGTGGCCACTTGCATGATTCATGAAGAGCAATTACTGAAGTTATTGGCTAGACACTGCATTTGGGAAAAAAAAAAAAAAAAAAAAAAAGCAGCAAAAAAAGCAGCGAACAATGAAATAATCCAGTCAGTTCAGGTAATCTTAGCGTTGACACCCCCACACCACATCTTCCTTCAAAAGTTAGTGAAGGTAGTTCACTAATGGGACAGTAACATGCATTGGGTTGGGATATTTGTGGTTAGGTGAGACCTTAATAATGTAAGTGAATAAACAGAGTTTCAGAGCTTCAGTCTGCTCATAACAGACAAGAAAGGACAAGAGAAGAAGTAATAGGAAAGAGGTGGATGGGAAAAGAGTCCAAGAGGACTGCAAGAAAAGAATGATGAATTTAGTAATATGGGATTATGCTTGAAAGATATCCAGCATGAAAACAGAAAACCTCTATGTGAAAAAGGAAAAGAAACAAACCTGATGAGAATTTCCTTGTAACAAGGTCATGTCAATCTGGAGGTAAGAATGATTTGAGCCAAATTTCAGAGGAGAAGCAAGTATAGGTCTTGTGATGGTAGTGGAATTGAAGTCAAAGCTGATGCCTTAAAAAAAAAAAAAAACATACAAAAAGGGTGAAGCTCAGAATTCAGGATCTCTGAGGTAAACCAAGAGGTTGCTTTTAGACATTTGATTTTTCCCTTAAAGGTAACAGTTGTGATATTATATTGTTAAATGTGGTGATGGATTTGGCTTCAGCACCAGAGGTTTATTATCCTCAGAAGGTGGCAAATGACAAACTGGGCCTATCTCTGTCGTGGCCACAACTCACTAGAGCACAGGCTTGGGGGCTGCTGCTCCTGTGCATCATTCAGGGACATCCACCCTCCTTCACACCACCATCTGACATGCTCATTCATGCCTGAAATGATCTGTTAGTATCACATCAAATGCTCTGAGACTGAAAAACTGAGTATGTTCCTCCTTGGTCATTCTTCACAAGAGCTCTCTAGAGCTGGACAGGAGCATCCGGAAAGCAATGGGTTAAAACTGAAAGTATAAACTATTGTCTTTGTTGTCCATATTGGAAATAAGCAACTCACAACCTGTTTTGATTCAGAAATTTTGGTTTTTCTATTATATAGAGCAACCCAGAGATTATGTCAGATATGCAGACATCATAATGGCTGTGGGGAAGACTGGTCTTCTCTCTTTGGAAACTTTGCAGCATGTAAATATTTCACCCAAGGGCAAGAAGATAGCCTCAGCCCTCCCTCTCTCAAACCTGTTTTGTTGGTTTTGGGGTTGGTTTTTTTTTTTGCATCTGATTTGGCTCTGCTTTAGCTCAGGTTAACTTTGAAACAGTTGATTGGCAATTGCTGAGCTTGAAAGTTGCTGAAACACATTACAGCCCCCAACCTGGGCAAGTGGAGCCAGGATGAAACCCTATGAACCAGGTGTGAATTTAATCTGACGCTAAAGAAGATATTCATAGAATCACAGAATGCCAGGTTGGAAAGGACCTCAAGGATCATCTAGTACAACCTTTTAAGATTTTATATATATATATGTATGTATGTATATATAAATATTTTGGTAAACAAAATTAAAATTTGCAAGTGATGAAACATCTGCAGCTGATGTGAATTTTGGCAATGAGGATGGCTGGTGGTTGTGTTTGTTGTAACATTGCAATATATGTTATTGTTGGGGACCTGTTTGAATGTAATGAAAGGTTTCTTTGACTTGAAACCACCCTTTAGCTAAGGTTTAAAAAGACTTTGTTTTTTCTGCCTTTTTTTTCTTCCCTTATGAATTTCTGAGTAGAAGGACAAGATTAACAACTTACCAAAGGGGATTGTTTGTTCAGACGTTTCTGCCTGGCCTGAAATAAGAAATAAAAGCAAGAGAAAAAAACAGCTTCCTTGCATTAAATTCAAATACTCCCATTGTTCTGACTCTTTTGGAATGGTGTGTCTGTCTTTCCAAGCAGAGCTGGCAACACAAACCATTTACCAGCTGCTGCCTTGCAGTGTTGGTGAGGATTCAATGCCTAAACCAGGGACACTGTTGTCTGCCATGCTCAATACAAGGCAGAACAAATGATAAAATAATGCCTTTTTGCTCTGTGCTGACCTTGGAAGTATCCTGACTTACATATGATCCATCAAGCTTTTTATGTATGCATTTTTTTTTACCTGCTATGAATAACTTGCATCAAAAGCACTGGTTTTCCAGTGAGACCTTGGTATACCCAGTGTCTTCCAGCAAAAAAAACCCCAACTAATTCCTCCCACACAGGGTTTTAGAGATGCCACAAACTTTTGCTGAGGTAAGGTAGAAATCATTAGATCAAGGAGTTAAATGATGTGACTCTTCCTTGTGTGCAACTTCTTATTTAAATCTATTTTTCTTGACACTATTACAGCTGGAGAGAGCACCTTGATTGATTTTCTTTTTTTGGGGTTTTGTCTGTTTTGTTTGGTTTTGGTTTTGGGTTTGGTTGTGGTTTTTTTGTGTTCATGATTGAGTTTAATCTTCTAGCTCAAGGTAGACAGATTGTGTATAAGGCACATTTGCTTATGCAAAGCTTTTTAATCATTCTGTGTACCTGAAGAATTTTAACACTTTGACATAAAGTAACATATCTGGGTGATAGAAATAATAAGAAATCCCTGTAATATCTGAATAAAAAAGCTTTTTTGCTCTGCACATAGAGGAAATAAAGCAAGAAGGCAAAGCAAGTTAGTTTGGAGGCTGGACCAGAAGGCTTTCCTTATGGGAGGCAATGTGGAGTTTTCCACCTCAACTTTAATCTTGCCCAAACCTTGTCTGGTCCATTGGCACTGCCAGCTGCCCTTAATGGGTTCCATAGGTCATGTAAAAGGTGCAGATCTACCTCAATCTACCCCAGCCCATGCTTCCCTTGGTGCAGTAGAAGTACATCCTTACCTTGCAAGGCTGCTCAAAGAATTAATTCCACTAATAACCGTGATGAGCTCGCATGCTGTGATATTGAGAGTTCATGAGGCAGAAATTGCTCTTGGATCCCTGAACAGCATGTTGAATTTTTGCTAACATTTCTCTTCCTGTTATTGCTCAGGCTTTACTCAGGAAAAGCCATCTATGACTTTGCTTTAAATTCACAGGATAACACCAGCCACTGCCCACTGAAAACTCAAGAGGGTAGTTAAGAATAAAACCTTTCTTGCACTGCAGAAATGGAAAACACATGGATGTGTCAGCCATGAACCTCGGCATCCTTCCAGGGATGGAAAATATTCTGATCCTGCTTTTTTAACTTCTTGTCTTCTTTCAAGCTTCAACCTCCTCACTGTTCCAGAGCTCCTTACATCGCCTGCAGCAGGAAATGAAACATCATGAGGGCTGGGTTTGTCTGGACATTGGACTTCCTCTTGGAAATTATTTGTTTGGGATTTTTAAAATTTTCTTCCCCAGGAGGATCTAAAGTTTCTTCTTCCTCATCTTAGTGTAGAAAAACCCAAAACACTGAAGGAGTTTGTGCATTTTCCAAGGTAAAACTGGGACAGCTCAGAGGTTTCTCTGCCCACAGTGCCAGACCTGAGCATGAGGCAGCTCCTCTCTGACATGATGCTGCAGAGATGCTTTGCTCAAGCTGAGCATCAGGAGCCTGTCTGCAGCCATGAAGTGACTTGATGGCTCTCAAACAAGAATATTTGGATCCCAAACAGTAGTGTGAGTTAAAATTTTCTGATGTCTGCAGTGGTTTGCAGATGACCGACGTTAACGCCCTCTTGTCCGCAGTGTTTATACAACTCACTGGAGTGGTGCAGCAGAGGGTTTGGGAGTGTTGCTAGAGGCAGCAGAAATTATTCAAGCCCTGTGAGCAAGACAGGAATGGAGGCAAAGATAGGATCTGGCCACGGAGAGGTACAAGGAGCGTTAGCTGCACCCATAGTTGTAATGGCATGGGTGAAAGTTTGGTCAGTGAGTTTGTAGCTCCATTTTGAATCACCTGGTTTGTTTTTTCACTTTCTGGTGCTTTTTTAGTGTGTATTTCCAGTGTGACTCAATTCCCCCAGTTCCTCTGTCCGAGGAGAGTTGTGGAACATCTTCGACTGTACTTGTACATGTCCATGATCAGCAGCGGCTCATGCAGTCACCACTTGCTTTCTCCAGCTGTGATTTCACCTCTGTCAGGCTGGGACAAGATGAGGATCCCAAGAAAACATCCCTTCCTTTTACCGGCACTTGCTTAGACCTGGGGCATTGTAAGGATTTAACACAGTTCCCTGCAGGCACTATGGGAAGAGAAGCTGTGCAGGTATGTAAATGGTCCTGGGCACCTGCATCTTTGCATGGCACAACCTTTCCTGGTCTGAGACAGGGACAGTTATCACATCTCAGCACAGACAGGGAGCAGAAAGATGTTTGCTGTCTCCTAAGCAAACAGCTCTTCCCTTCTCGTCACCTCTGCCTGTATCTCTGATGCCAGGCATGCCTTCACTGTCCTGGAAATGGCTCTGCTCTGGGCTAGGCAGCTCCTTGAAAGAGGTCCCATCTCCATAGCAAGCCCAGATGATGAATCAGCCCAGTGCTGCCAAGGGACAGGGTAAATTACAGTAAGTCACTCCAAAGGCATCAGCAGCTTCTCTGATAGAGCAACTCATGCTGACGAAGTGGATGGACTCCAGGGCACTTGGCTTTCTTTGTGCTGAAATAAAGCAGGCTGAGGTGCCCCTGCAGTAGGTCCCAGGTGCTGTCCTGGCTGGGTAGGTGGGAGCACCAGGACCTGGGTACTGGCAGTAGCAGGACCGTCCCA
The DNA here is from genome assembly GCA_025447755.1 of Corythornis vintsioides. Classification (NCBI taxonomy): domain Eukaryota; kingdom Metazoa; phylum Chordata; class Aves; order Coraciiformes; family Alcedinidae; genus Corythornis; species Corythornis vintsioides. The sequence goes on along the minus strand of JAOEGS010015969.1, from coordinate 47,093 downwards.
TCACCACTGCAAACTCAGGGTGATGGCTCAGGAATGAGCAGCCACACTTGAAACAGCTGCAGTTCCCTGGAGAGGCTGGAGAAGCAGAATCCTCCAAAAGTTTCCATGTCAGTGGAGGACGCCAATAAATGTCTCCTTCCTGCCCTGGGTTCCAGCAGTGATGAGGGACCCTGCAGGGACCCTGCATCAGATAGGGCACCATCCCCATCCTTCTGCTCAGCTACCTCTAAGGGCAGACTAGAGGAAAGCATCGCTCTTGGAATGCTATGGGGGGTTAATGTAATGAGGAATGTTAGTAGGAACAAATTAAAGCCAGCTCAGCAATAACCTGGCCTTGCAATTAATTCGCCTGCTGCAGGAAAGCAGAAGCAAGACAAAGCAACGCAGGCAGAGACCATCTCCTTTTATGACTCACCCAAGCAACCTGCTTCTGCAGTGTGGGAACACTTTGCTCCCTCTTGCATTACTACATTTTTTTTTTTTTTAAATCCCCCCATCTTTTTCAGATCCATTTAACTTACCTTGTGACTCAGAACCCCTGTCACTTTCCTTGCTGATGCTTAGCAGGATGCATAATACAAAAGCTGCTGTTCACTCCAGGCTTTTTAGTCCTTGCTGGTGGCTGCAGCTTCCTAGCTGGAGTCCAAATGAAACACTGGAAGTCAGGCTGGATCCTTATGAAACCAGGCAGCTAAGTGGTTTGCAAAAGCAGGGTTGGGTTTTTTTCTTGTCTCTTTGCTTGCATCAACTCGTGTTGGGTTCCTTTGCTTTTGTCCTTGCTATAGTTTCCTTAGGGCTCACAGCCAGTCTGACGGGTGGCATAGTGCCTCTCACAGGGATGGAAATGAATATGAAAAAAAAAAAAAAGTGAATTAAACAGAATAATAATAACAAAACAAAAGATTCAAAAAACCTCACAAACACAAAATCACATGCAGGGTTCCAGTCAACAGAGAAAGTGATGAGATCACTTGGAAATAATTTTACTTTGAGAGATTTCGGTATCTTTTTAAGCAAGAGAAAGGATAAAAAACCCAAACAAACAAACAACAAAACAACCCACAATATGAGCTCTAGCTTTTGTGCATGATCTGTAAAGGTGGTAAAAGCACTGGTGCAGTCCTGAAAACTACAGCTGCAGTGATACTGAGGGAAGGTGGAAGTGTTGTGCTCTTTGTTTTCAGTGCCCACACTTCCTTAGCTGAAATTGTAATCTTGGTGATTTCCAGTTCTTGGAAAAAAAACACATTGGTGTCTTTATTTAAAATCAGGTTTGGGATTGGAATTTTTTGTGTATTTGATTTTTTTTTCCTTCTTTCTTTTTTATGTTTTGCAGCTGCCACCATTATTTGTAGAAGAGGAAGGGAGAAGAGATGGATACCTGCTCCAGTATCTTTCTTGCACTAAGACTGGAAAAAAAAAAAAAAAAAAAAAAGGTTATGCTTTTGATCCTTATGGGAACAGCAGGAGAATAAAACTGTGTTTTGCCCTCTCCTAGTGCCCTTCTTCACTTCAGATCACAACTCAGTGCTTGAAATATTCCTGCCCTGCAGTCTTCCCACTCTGCTGCCTGCCCTCCACCAGCCCCCAGCACATCCACACTTCATCATGTCATGCCTTTTTGTAAACTATCTATGTATTACATAAGGAGGGATGAGATTTGAGAGCACCTCTGCTTTTTCAAACCCACTTCAAAGCCTCCTCTCTGACCCAGCCAAACAGGGGACATCTCAAAGGAGGTCCTCAGAGAGATCCCCCACCTCTGCTCCAGGTGTGGACATGCCCCAACTACTAAATGCTCTGCCACACTGTGCCAGTGCCCAGCACTCCCCATCCTCCATAGCAAGGAGCCCCAGATCAGAGGCAGGGAGATGCCTGTCATGATGGAAAAAGGTGTTTTGCAAATCTTTCCAAAATTCAAGAAGAATCAAAACCTTTAAAGCCATAGGTACACCTGGGTTACACAAGGGAGAACCCAAATTGTTTGTGGGTCACTTATATTGGGAATACCTTTATAATGATAAAGGATAAATGATAAAGCTATCAAGTGATTAAAACTGATTTCAGCATCAGTTGGTTTTTTTTAATTAAAAAAAAAATTTGCATTCAGAGTGGTGAAGAGGGGGAATAGGGTCTGTTGGTAAGCAAGGGCCATCCCTGGGTCAAGGAGGAGGGAAGATTTACACATGCTAATGGTGACATGCTGGGAGGCTCTGTTAGCAAAGATGAGTGAGGTGAAATATAGAGGTTTGTGCTGTCCTGGCACAAGCCCAAGCAGCATCCAGCTCTCCATGAGTCACCCTCCAGTGCTGGATTCCTCCAGCCCAGCTTTCCTGTAGCCCCCCTCTCCTTATCCTGGTCCCCATTCCCTCCAGCCACAATTCCCAGTCCAGCACAGACAGGCAAGAGCAGACTGTGCTGGGCAGAACCCACCTGGCAATGGGGACATGGAGCAGTAAGGCTTTAGCCTTTTGAAAAAGCTGTCAGGAAAAGTAAAACCTTACTCATCCTTTTGGAAGGACCTCAAACAGTCTCTAAGAAAATAAATTACTTTGCCTTGCAAATGGCAACCAAAAGCCTTTGCTGGCATCTTGTCTGTTCTGAATTAAACACCAAATTTGTGTAATTTTTTCTCATCCATTATTTTTCTCAGATACCCTTTCATGGAAGGGAGAAGATCCTCCATGTGTCCTGCACCAGTGACTCTAAAACCACCTTGCTGGAATTGCTGCATTTGTTTACTTGGACCCACAAATCACCTGAACTCCAGAAGCAAATATTTTGCATTAACATGATTGGGAAGCTGCTAGGGCCACCACATGAGTGACATCTATGCCTTTTCAGGACTTAGATCTATTTACCTCCCAGAAGCAGATCAGCATGTCCTGAGCACCCTTTGCACACTTTTGAGAGCTTCTTTCCTTCTTTCATTTTCCATCCAGCAAATATTTATGAACAGAACACAATTAATAAATAATATCTCAGCCTTGATGAAGCTTGGGAGCTGCTTTGCATCAAGAACAACCTTGGAAGAAGAACCAACACAAAGAAAAGCATAAAACCAGCTGCTGAAGCACTTGAAGCAGAGGGATGGTACCCTGGAGATTGGAGTTCAGTTCCTGGCTCTGCTGCTGATGGCTGGGAGGTTTTGGGAAACCTCCTCTCCACCCTCCTGGGTATGGCATGTCTCTTCTCCTATTTTTCATTGCCTATTTTTAGGCTAAGGCAAAAAAAAAGAAACCAACAAAAAAATGTATAATGTATGAGTGCAACTGGGCAGAGCTCCTGTTTCACGGGGAAGTGTGCAGCCACCACTGAGAGCTTACTTGCATGGCTATAAAAATAGTTTATAGGTGTAACTCATTAGAAAGAGTGTGTGGGACTCTGAAAATTATCTTTAATTAAATTAGCCCAAAACTGGTCTAACCTAAGAGATTTTTATTGTAATTCTGAAACTTAGCATATTAGAAAAATAACCAGCACCTGGCATCAGAGCCAGTGTCTCCAGATTAAACAGGTTTTCTGCCTCTTAAAACAACAGCCTCCTTTTCTGAAATAATAATCACATTCAAGGAAGAAGGATATTTCTGTTTACACAGTTGATTTATAAAGCTTGTCTTTTGTCCAAAAAAGGAGTAAGGGGGGGGGGGGGGAATCCATTTTGCAGCCTGCTGAAAGTTTGCAGCAAATTAATAAGAAACTCTGCATGACGGAGTAGCGAGTTCAGGGTGTGCTGAGTCTGTCTGCCTCCAGTTTGCACCCAGTGCACTGAGAAATGAAGCAACCCTCAGCTAGAAAATTGACACACCCATTTCTTTCTAATTAGGGGACACCTTCTAGCTCTTTGCAACTCTCTGACAGGAGGTTGAAGCCTGGTGGGGTTGGGCACTGCTTCCGAAGAACCAGTGACAGAATGAGAGGACCCAGCCTCAACTTGCACCAGGGGAGGTTTAGGTTGGAAATGAGGAACAATTTCTTCCTCTTAAGGGTTATCCAGACCCATCCCAGGCTGCCCAGGGCAGTGGTGGAGTCCCCAGAGGTGTTTCAAATATGTGGAGATGTGGTGCTGAGGAACATGGTTTAGTGGTGACCTGGCAGTGCTGAAGCAACATTTGGACTTAACGAGCTTAAAGGTCTCTTCCAAACAAAATTATTATATGATTCTGTGATCAATTAATTGCTGAAGTGCCCAGGCTTTTAGGAGGGTTCTGGCTTCATGGTGCAGGAAGGAGTGTTTTGCCTGTTTGGGAGCATGTGCTTGAGATGAGCATTTAAGGTTGGGAAAGGACACCCAGAAACCCACACAGCTGTGAGCTCTTGCTCCAGGTATCTACTACTAGTAACCACGTGCTGAAATGAGGCTATGGTCAAGTGTGGTGTGCTGGCATGCAGGAGATCCTGTGCTCTGCAAACACATTTCACTGCATGGTCAGGCCACAGTCACAGTCCTGCTTTTGTCAAAAGGCATTGGAAATATCTCAGGTGGTGTCCATGGGCATATTAAACCTTTCTCTTTTTAAATGAAGGCATATCTTTTATTTATTTATTAGCTTTCGAACACACTATATATAATGGCCAAAGTTATTTGAGCTGTAACCAGCTCTTTAAACAAAAAAAAAGGCATGTTTTAGATGGATTTTTCCACTGCGCTGAGCTCTGTTCCTGTGCTGTGTGTTTGTGCTCCTTCCCTGCTTGGGGCTACGGCTATCTGCGATGACAACATCTGCAACACGTGGCAGGGACACACACACATGATTTCTATGGAAACATGAAATATTAAACTGACTCTCCTCCCAGACAGGATGTTGTTTGGGATGGAAACAGCCCCCCCCGCCCCCCGCCCCCAACCCCCTGAAATTCCTCAAATCAGCCAGACTTCGGTGGTGTTCAGATGAGAGCCTGGGAGATGTACAGGGAGCCAGGGGGCATCCGTGCAGAGAACAGAACCACTCCAGAATGAAGTCGAAAAAGTGAAGACCAGCTCCCTGTGCAATACTGGGGCCAAGCAGGAAGGGTTTTCAAAGCCTCGAATACAGAGGATGTAACTGAATGCCATAAAGTGGATTTTCAAAGCTTCATATATAGAAATCCCCACCCGCAAATGTAATGTAATGTAATGCCATAAAACATATATATATATGTTTGTGTGTGTGGTGCTTTCAAGTGGCCAATTGCAAAAAATAAAAACTAATTACAGGCTAATTGGAATGTAAAGAGCAGCATGTGAATGATAATTGGGAACTGCTTAAGAATAATTTCCTAAATAGCTCCGATTTCACAACAGAGTGAGAAAACATTTACGGCTAAAGGCTGGTTCTGTGGGGGACTGAAAGCTTTCTGGATGAGAAAAAATGTTGCATGTAAATGGTAACAGAGAGTAGAGGGTGGCTTTCTTCAGGCTGCCAGAGCCTTCCAGGGTTCAAGCCGAGTAATATCTGCTAAAGGGAAAAGAGACAACCTGGATAAATACAGGTTAATTAGCTTTACAGTGAACCTGTCAAAGGAACCGAATCAGTGATGATCTCTAATGAAGATGGGTATGATCTAATGAAGTTCTCTAATGAATGAAGGGTTATGTAATGTGGCCGATGTCAGACAGGAATGTTAGGAAAAGGATCTCTGACACCTTCTGATATACACCACAGGTTTGTTTGATGCAGGTACGCAGACTGGCAAAACACTGATCAAAACGTTTTAAGAACTGATAGTAATTCAGGCTGGAACAGAGAGATAGGCAAGTCTATGTGCAGTAATGTGATGGGGAGGAATGATCTTTCCTGCAGCCCAGGCTAATGGGGCATGATGACACCAGGGCTGATCACCACTAATCGGGTCAGCTTTGCCAGGAACCTGATGAATAACCAAGTGGTACTCTTAAAATTGTCTCTAACTGAGCTAAGCAGTAATCTTGATGTGTCATGAAACCTCATCGGCAAGCTGTCAAGCTTTAGACATTTAAAGCCCTGTTCTGAAGTCTACATTTGGAAATCTGGAAAGATTTGAAGCTTGATTTTGAGTTAATCCTCTGTTAAAAGGAAATGGGAGCTCATGGTAGTCGTAAATAGCATATCCATCAGCTTGCATCTGCCTTTCCTTTACATAAAAAGCATCTTTGTTATGCTGAATAAACTTTTAGGCAGAATTTAGAGCATGAATTCTCTTCAAACCCTGGGTTTTTAGTGAGATTAGCATTAGCTAATCTTAGAGGGCTTTAGGCATGTCTTGGAAATGCTGTCTAGGCGTTTCTGTGCATCACCTTTTTGGGAGAGGGTTGTAGCCATTGTCATGGCTTCCGTCTGATGTTGGGAAGGGTGTTTGTTCATGTCTGTGGCACACATCATGGGAATTTCACACCATGTAGCATAAAAGGTGGCTTGGCTTTTCCCGTGCAAAACCTCCATTACCTAGAGTGATATTAGGCAATGAGCATTGTCCCCGACTTTAGACTCTCCGACTCCCCCACTTTTCTCCAGTATCAGATCTTGATACTGGGATACAGGAGTGTCTGGACATCTCTCTTTAACTGATAAGGTGTTTTTGCAGTTGCTTGTGGTTAGAATCATAGAATCATAGATTAATTTAGGTTACAAAAGACCTTTGAAATCAACGAGTCTAAGCATCAACCCAACACTGCCAACTCTACCACCAAGCCATGTTCCTACGTGACATGTCTACACATCTTTCAGATAACCCCAGGGATGGTGATTCTACCCCTTCCCTGGGCAGCCTGTTCCAGGGCTCGACAACCCTTTTGAGGAAGACATTTTTTCCTAAAGTCCAGTTGTGACAGCATGGCTCATATGAGATGGTTTGGCTTGTACCATCCAGGATCTATGCCTGCATGGTCTCCCTTGCTGGGAGAGCTTCTGCACCTTCTTAACCAATCACCCCATTGCTCACATTTCAGGTACAATTGCAGAAAGTGGATGAGCAAATAAAGTGTGCGGTTTAGAGATGTGTTATTTAAAAATCCATTCTGGTGATACATCCAAATGAAAACAGTGACTTTCTTGGCATGTCACCAGCATCCAGTTCCCAGATAGGTTCATCACACTGACTGTATTTGTACAGAAACCAAAATGAGCTGAGAAGGAAAATATTCCTCTTTGTCATTTTGTTTCCAGGACAAAAGAGAGTGTTGAATTTTTCACTTGCATTCCCTTTCCTGTTTTCAGATTACTTGTAATTATATGGTGCTGAGCAAATAGATGATGCTCTACCTTTTTTTTGCAAATGGCTTGGAAGTTTTCGTTAATCCCTTGGTAGGGTTCACTGGGTATGTCATTCATCATACTGCTGCGCTGCATTCCAGCAGCTGGGCTCATTTAATTTCCTAGGCTGAATGAAATGGCTTTACCATGCCTGCTTATACAGAAGTAATGATGAGTAGAGCCACACAGCACATAATAATTGCTGTTTTCCAGAGAGAGATGCAGATGTTATCAGAATAATCTTTAAAAAGTTTAAACTCAAGAAAGTGAGGTGGGCAACAGAGTAAAATTATGTAGGGTGGCTTTCTTCCCAGACTGCTGTTTGTTTGTTTTTTAAAAATCTCTAGTTTTCAGTTTTAAAATAGTATTTTGTGGTTGAATCACTGGGCTTTGGGACACCACAGTCCCCCTCCTCATGCTTGGCAGATGCAAGTCCTGTCTCTCCCCATGGGCAAAATGTCCCTACATCTATATTCACAGGAACTGTTTCAGCATGTTCTAGGCTTGAGCCTCTAACACTCTCATCCACTCATAAAAATGTCCGTCTGAAACCCACCTCGCACCAAAGACTTGTTTGCTGGGCAAGGAAACTGAAAACAGATAGCAACATTTTTTTTTCTCCAAGGAGATAAATGCAAGGGATGGGTCAAGACAAGCCATTTTTGTCTGAGGACACATTGCCTCAGCTCCACCCCATCAATTCCACCCATGCCTTGACAGGTGCCGCTCACCCTAGTGCAATCAATAGGCTGACATTTCAGGCTGTCCTCTCAGACCTTTCCCCAGCACAAAAGAGCTCAGTCCACCATTGCCCGGAGGGTTTCACCCCATAGCCCACCTCTCCCTCCTCTCTTTACTCCTCCTCAGCCTGGGCAGCTCAGGCTGCTTAGCTTGGGCAGCATTTCTGCTGTTGGATGGCTCATGACTCCTCTGATGATCTTTTGTTAAACACCCCCTGGCTATTGCTGCTCAGGCTTCACACTTATTCCCCTCACCGTGGCGGACAGGGCTGGAGCTATTGGTGAATTTTTATTCCCTGGTGGCAGTTGCAGAAGCAATGTGGAAAAGTTGGCTGAGGTATCAAGATACTAAATCTATCACCACCATTCCTCTGAGAATTATTATTAATTTCTTAAATTGAGGCTGTTTTATGAAGACATAGATTTGTGCTCCTACCATTTAAAGATTACCCAGGCAGAGATTTTTCCAAAAGCAAAGTGAGAGCAAAAATCACTCATCTGTGTGAGGGAATCAGAAATGAGACAGTTGGATAATGAAATAAGAAATCACATAGCATGCTTTACGAACAGATTCAATGCCAAAACTTTTGCTACCCTCATGTTACTCCTGAGATGCCACAAACCTTAGGAAAAACGTATTTGATTTTAAGAATTTGTAATTGAAGGGAACTGAGAGAAAAAAAAATCTTCAGACAAGGCAGGATCAGAGATGGGCACAGAAAGCTCAGGCCAGCTTGGGCAGAGCATGAGATGGCCCCTGTATGATAAAAGGCTGCTTTAATGGCCATGAGGTATGCTCCTGGCTCACATCACATGCTGAGTAAAGTATACAGACTTGAACCTCTCTCCCTGACATTTAGTGTAGTGCTCTCCATCTTTCTTACCTGCCAAGGTATGAGTGCTTACATAGACAACTCTTACAGCTCTGGAGCCACATCACTCATTGAGCCATGAATGTATCTAACAGGAATCCATGTGCCCATGGCAGCAGGGATTGGTAAATTCCATTAGTCTGGTATCATTTTAGGGACTGTTTCTTTCTTTTTTTTTTTTTTTCTTTTTTTTTTTTCTTTTTTTTTTTTCCATATTGATTTGGGTTTCCCCAATGAAGCATTGTCAGTAGTGTAAGACCTGGATGGGAATAGGTCTCTGAGCACTTTGCTTAGGTGGAACAAGCACCAAGAGCAACCATGTGGATCTTTATTCCATGATGGCTGAGGAGCTCAGCTTGGCATCCTGCACCTACAGCCTGCAGCAGCCAAGAGCATAATTTTTCTTTTTGCATCTAGAGAAAAAGAGGAGGAAGGGCAGCATGCAACATTGATCTTTGGGAGCACTTGACATTACAATGAGTGTTTTTAGCATCCAAGCACACTTTTTCTTGTCTGTTTTCTAACACCTGACACCTGAGACCACTCCTAGACCATCAGTATGAGGGCAGTCATTTTATGACAGGAGAGGGGAGGCACATGAAGGTTAAATGACTTCTCTCTGTCTGCACAGTAGGACAGCAGTGAAACAGGGAATAAATCTCAACTCCCAGCAGAGCCTTGGAGGCTGTCAGCAGACCAGTAATGGTTCAAGGCCAGTCTGATACTTCTTGAGCAGGTTTAATGCAGAAACCTTTGTAAGGAAGGCAAGTGATGCATCATCTCTGTTACAGTGGCATTCCAGTGTCCTTCCCATCTTGGGCCAGCACAGTTCCCATCCATCATTAAATGCACTTCAGCACTATACTTCCAAAAAAGACTGTAGGACAGTAAATTCTAGGCACAGTAGCAGTAATTTCAGAGCCGTTCAAGGTCAGTGGTGACAGAGCACCAGAAACATTTCAAAGTGAAGGGGAGAAATGCACGTTTCCCATCTGAACCTCTTTTTCATTGCAAACTAGAAGCTGCAGCCCCTTCTTGGGTCTCACACATGACTTCAAGTCTCCAATGTACGGAATTCCAGAGGATTCATTCAACTGAATCGGTGCCATCAGTTGTCATGTCTTTGAGGCTTGAGGCAATTTTATGAGTCAGTTCTCAGGATGGGCGCAGGACTTTGGTGTCTCTCGTTGCCATGGTATAATGCTGCCCAAGCTCTTCACAGCTCTCACTGCATTTGCCTCTGTGAAATTTCACTCCTACAGGGCAGGCAACTGCTACAGATCAGTATAAGCAATTTGCAGAATCCATCGAGTTTTTGGCAATGAAGGGCACTGAGATGGAGTTCTGTTCCCACTGGCTTCTGAGAGTCTGTTAATGGCTGGAAAATGTATAAGAAACAAAGCAAAGAAATTTAATTGGACATCTTGATATTGAGAAATTGGTCTTTGATTGGAATCCAGACCTGTGAAATGTTTTTGAGGAGTGGCAATGATTTCCACTCAGGATCTCTCAGGTTAATGACTGCCAGTCTGGTTTGAATGGAGTCAGTGTGGCCACTGGGGCTTGTTTTTGTGGTGATGCTCACCAATGTTACTGCAGTCTAAGACATCCTATGGACTGCCCATACATTTAAAAATCTTCTTCTGGCACAACCAAGACAGATGAAATGAGCAACTGTAACAAGATACTCCTGTGCTGAGCCCACCTTTCCTTTGTTAAATAAAAATCATGTCTCTCTGCTTTGACATTTCACTGTTTACCAGGGATCAGATACACGGGGTGAAGATGAAGCTGTCCATTCACATGACCAGGAACCAAAGCTTAAGCCTGATCTTATAGATGCTTATCATTAGGCTGGGTTCCTGTGTCCAGGCAGCGAGTCCTGAAATAGAAGCACAGAGGTAAAAGTTATCTGCCAGGGGTAGGTGCACACCTGTGCACATGGTGCACAGGCTGAACCAGATCAGATCTGCCTGACTGTGAGCAACAATTGCCAGCAGACAGATGTTTGTCTGTTCTTAAGTTACACTGCCTGCATGCCTGGAAAAGATGCTGTCTTATAAATAGCTACGCTTCAGTACCCAATGGCTTTGTATATTCAGGTCTCACCATAAAGCATGCTGGTGTTAGACAAAACTGGCTTGAACTGGGCAGTGGGTAGAAAGCTCTCCTCCCCTCTCTGCTGGACCCAGAGATGCTGCAGCTGGGCTCAGCACTAACAGGGGCTGTTTGCCACGTACAAAAGGCGTGCTATGAGCTGCTCCTGGTTTCAGACTTTGAGATGGCCTGTCTGTTCTTCTCCCTGTGAGTGGTCATTTCTGCAAATTGTACAGGCAGAAAAACAAATGTCAGCTAACATTTTGGGGAGAAAGAGGGGAACAGCCAGTGTAACTCTTCCATGGGGTGACCTGAAACATCCTGCACCATGGTTTTATGCAATGGAAAGTTACAATTAACTCTAAGGTAGCCTCATTGCCTCACCAAGAGCAGAACTGTTGTCAGTTCTATTTTCTTACCTTTTCACATCACCGACATGCTGCAACTCAGCAGATTAATACTCCCAGCACAAAGTTCTCCCCTTGTGACACTGTTGGCTGGGCGCTGAGGGTTTATTACACTGTGGTGGGGCCCCACAGGGATCCCTTGGCCAGAGGTGTATTTATCCAAGGTAAAAAGTAAGAGCATGGAGAGTGCTGATGTGGGATGGGCCCAGAGTGATTCCAGCATGGCTGGAATAAATCCACCTTCCTCTGACTTGCCATCAGTGATGGACCCATTAGAGCAGAGAGACTTGCTAGTATCATTCACTAGAGTATCATTCACTGCTTTGTGTCCTTAAGAGTCTCACTGACATTTCTGGGCTTCGTCTCAGAAAACCCGCTAATAAAAGTATAAACCCCAGAAATAATTTCAAATTATTACATTTTTGTCTTGGTCAGTGAGCATCACTGGGCTTCCTGGAAAGAGATATGAGACCCCCTTTTCATATCCTTTGTGAAGACAATCTCTTTGCAAACCATTTCATGTGCAGACAAGACACTTAATGGGCACTCTGCCTTCCGATGAACGCACACCTCGCTCCTCTGTTGTGCGATAGCAACCGGGGCTGCTCTGCTGTTGTGAACAAAGCGGTACTGTTGTGAACAAAGTGACTCGTGCTCATCTGTGACTCACTGTATTCAATGAGCAGAGATGATCTTTTCTTGCAAATAAATGGAATTTCTCGGTAGCCCCAGAAAACCCAGAATGTTCATCGTTAGTGCAGCTGGTTTCTTGCCGATGCCAGGACTGGATTTTATTAGAGTTGCATTGCACTGGATATAGAGGTGAGACTTGAGCTGTTCTGGGTCGTGTTATTAACTGAAACAAATCTCTGTTACAATGGATGGATTCACACCTGCAGGTATCTTGAATCTTTTCCTGAAATCAATAATCTTCAGGGATTAACACAGCTCTTGTTATGAGAGTGTCAAAGCCTCTGACAATCGTATTATACCTGTCTGCACACTCTTAGGCTTGGCCAGGAGCTATATTCCCCCATGCAGGAAATTGCACCCCTTTGGCTTCTTATTTTGAAACAGTAATGAATTAAACATAAATAAATGTTGTGATCAAATGCAATCCTTTCTGTGAAGTTCAAACTTCAAAAAATCATATGATCATAGAATCACAGGCTGGTTTGTGTGAGAAAGAACCTTTCAAGTTCAACTAGTCCAACTCCCTGCAGATTCACAGATTCACAGATATTAGGGGTTGGAAGGGACCTAGAAGATCAGCTAGTCCAACCCCCCTGCCTGAGCAGGATCACCTAGACCAAGTCACCCAGGAACAGATCCAGGCGGGCCTTAAGTGTCGCCAGAGATGGAGACTCAATTGCAGGGATAAGGGAAAGGGACATCTGCAACTAGAGCAGGTTGCTCAGAGCACTGTCCAACCTCCCCTGGAATGGTTCCAGGGGTAAATATTGGTGCATAGAATGAAACCATTTCATTTCTGAATAAGAAGAAATACATCCATTCCCTCCTGGGAGGATCAGAAGACATTTTCACATGGAATGACTTTCTCATCTGGTTCACAGAGCAACACCGGGACTTGGGGAAAGGGTCCCAGGTACAGGGCAGCACAAGGATCTTAGTGGTGACGAAGACATTAGGCTACATATGGATAAAACACCCACCTCCCATCTGCAGAGAGATGTAAAGAAGAAAGGGATAACAAGATGAGACCCAAGAACTGTATTTGCTGATGACACCAAACTGGGAGGAGTGGCTGACACAGCAGCAGGCTGTGCTGCCATCCAGAGAGACCTGGACA